>JAPZDZ010098098.1:0-17213 GCA_029783805.1 Acanthurus tennentii
CGACTAAGAAATGGCTTCACTTTGGCCAGGAGACGGAGCTGAAAAAAGCTTGTTCTAACAACAGAACTAATCTGTTTATCAAATATAAGCCTGTTGTCGAACGTTACCCCAAGGTTTTTCATAATTGGCTTGAAAGAGGGGGCCAGAGTATCAGAGTTTGTTGTAAAAACATTCAACATGGGTGGCGTGCCAAACAAGATACATTCCGTTTTGCTGTCATTCAAGTGCAAAAAGTTCCGTGCCAGTCACTGCTTTACATCAGTAATACATTCAGACAACTTAGTAAGTGCAGTATTTTCATTGGGTCTCATGGGCAGATATATCTGCAGATCATCGGCATAAAAGTGAAAATACAGATTGTGTTTTTTTAATAATTGAACCCAGAGGTAGCATATACAACGAAAACAGAATAGGACCGAGGATAGATCCCTGTGGCACTCCACAAGGGAGGGGAGCACATGAAGAGCAGAGGTCACCGATCATTACAGAGAAGCTCCTATTTGCCAGGTATGACCTAAACCACTGGAGAGCAATGCCACGGATGCATCATACTGTTCAAGACGAGATACAAGGACTGCATGGTCGACTGTATCAAAAGCTGCTGTTAGGTCCAGCAGCACCAGCACAGCAGGATTCCCAGCATCCACAGACAGGGCAATATCATTGTGCACCCTTAGCAGTGCTGACTCAGTGCTATGTTGGGATCTGAAACCAGACTGGAATTTGTCAAGAACAGAATTTGACTCTAAAAATGTCTGCAATTAAGTAAAAACAACCTTTTCTAAAACCTTAGAAAGAAAAGGCAGATGAGAAACAGGCCTAAAATTGGACAGCACAGAGGGGTCAAGGGGCGTTTTTTTAAGGTGGGGCCTAACCACAGCGTGTTTGAAGGCAGCTGGGACAGACCCTGAACTAAGACAAGTGTTTATAAAAACAAGTAGATTTGACCCCACAGAATTAAAAACCTCCTTCAGGAACCTGGCAGGAATGATATCGAAGGGACAGTTAGTGGGCTTCATGCTACTGACCACCTTTGTAAACAACAGCAGAGATATAGGGCTCTAATTTCGTAGACCAGGCGTAGGCGCGGCGCATCTGCCCTGTGCTGTGCCTACGTCGCGCCAACTGGGTGTGGCCGGCGCATTTTGCAATTTTCGTGAACGGCGCAGTCCGGCACAGCCCGGCGCACCCACACCTCCGTCCCTCCCACTGGTGCAAGTGGCAAAGGGGGAGGAGAGAAGGCGTGAGTGGGTTTAGAACAGGTTTAACACAGCCGAGTCTAATTTTCACCAATCAAATGAACGCCTCTCATTGCCTTTAAATGCGGGTGAGGTTGTGCCAGTTTCACCTGGCCACCACCATGGAGGAAGAAAGCAGCAGCAGCTGCTCCTGGCGGCCAAACTTCTCCCAGGAGGAAACTGCTGTGCTGGTCCAGGAGGTCCAAGTTCGCAGCACCAGAATATATGGTAATATATGGTAATCTTTATTATTATTGACAGAGTCAGTAGTGTTAAACAACACTCTTGGATGATGAGAGCTGTTGGCTATAATGGAGGACAGATATTTGGACTTAGCCTCCTTCAGCGATCTCTGGTAAGCAGCCAAGCTGTCCCTTAACCAGCCCAGGGATACATGCAGTTTATCCTTTTTCCACCACCATTCAGCCTGTCTGCATTGTTGTCTGAGCAGACGGGTGTGGTCGTTCAGCCAGGGATCTGTCTTGGTTTTGGTGCCTTTTTGCCGAAAGGGGGAAACAGAGTCCAGAATCACAGAACATGTGGAATGGAAGGAGGAGAGTAAGCTATCTGAACAAAGGGGAGGGGCCAGCCCACCGTCAACATGCAGCTGAGAGTCCCTAAAGGCAACAGTAAACTCTCCAGCTGTTGATGAAGTGAAGATGCGGCGTCTGTGGGCTGGGAAAACTGTTTTTTTGGTAGGTGGGGGGGCAGCAAAGTCGAAAACAATGGGATGGTGGTCCGAGATCGCAGTGTCCACTATTTCTCTCAGGGAAACTGAGAGCCCATGAGAAATTGCTAGATCAAGAGTGTGCCCATGCTCATGTGTTGGTGCATTAATGGATTGAGTGAGACCAAAGGAATCCAAAAGGCCTTTGAAGTCATTAGCCAGTTGATTTGCTGACAACAAACACGAATATTAAAGTCTCCACAAATCAAAAGGTTATCGAACCTTGTTATAGAATCAGACAAAAACTCAGAGAACTCTTGAATAAAATCCTTATTAAATTTGGGAGGGCGATATACTGTGGCACACAGCACTGGGCAGGCGAGGTCAATCACAAACAGCTGCAGTTCAAAGCTGGAATAATTATTGGCGGTTATCATTCGGCATCTGAAGCTGTCCTTAAAGATAGCAGCCAGACCGCTGCCACGGCCGGCAGCTCGCGGGGTGCTGAAGAAGGAACAGCTGGGGGGGAGGAGAGAAGGCACTGTTCTCACCTGGTTTCAACCAGGTCTCAGTCAGCAGGAGGAAATCCGGATCGCGTGTTTTAAGGAAGTCATTCAAGATAAATGTCTTGTTTGTGAGAGATCTGGTGTTAATTAGCGCCATATGAACCGAGCATCGGTCACCAAGAAGTAGGTGAGCGAGCAGAGATTCCCCGGGACACAGCCCCGCTGGGAGATCCGCACTAGCCGACAACACAGGAGCGGCGCCCTGGTGTCCCCAAGAACCGTTTGGAGCCACCGATATATGTACTCCTTGAAACTCCGTAGATCGTAGCCCCTGTAGTCCGCGGAGGATTCACCTGGTAGACGACAGGGATCGTGGCAGGAAGAAGCCAGGTAAGATTTCAGTTTGAGGAAGACTCCTCCTCACTTCCCACGTTTTGCGAAGACTGTTGCGGGGCAACCAGCAGGAAAGACGCCGTAGATGTGGAGGTATGGACGCCAGGAATGGTGGAGGCGTCTTTGAATGTCCATCGGAGCTGCAAATCGGCCGTTTTCCCAAAGAATCGCGGATATTAAGCAGTGTCAGGCGATCATACACCTGCAGCGGTGTCACACTCCATATAATAGACAACGGAAATCAGAAAAACAGCAACATACTCAGCAGAGAGAGACGGTCGGCCAAACACAGGGTGCCATCTTGAATCCAGCTAATAGTATGTAAAAACGCTCTCTACTCATCCATTTGTCCAATTAAGTGCTTCAGTCAAACCACTCTTAAACTGAAGGGTCAAGCACTAGTGCTTAATTTGGACCTAACTTTGACCTAATTTCTAGGGAAATAAAAATTAGCATTCGTCAAGAATCTTCAGAATCTTCCTCACTGGGATCTTAGATATTGTCTCTGCTGTTGCCTCAGAGTGAGGAAACATTTTAACCCATCTGGTGAAATAATTTAAAAAAACAAGGAGGTAGTGGTTTTGGTTGGACCTTCAAGGAAAGTGTTGCATAAGGTTCACTTCTAGCATCTCCCGAAAAAATTTTAGGGCTGAGCCCAGGGCGCGAGGGCCCTGTAGTAGCCAAAATGAGTTTTTTGTTAATTTTAATACTTTGTTATTTCTTTATCATTAGTGAGAGTATGTGTGTGAATGTGTGGACTGAACAAGTATGACCACTGTTACTGGTTTATTTTTGTTGCTTTGCTTCCTAAGTTACCTGTATACAGCTGTGGTCGGAGTACATCCAATACATAAGTTTGTATAATAAAGATTCGTAAGGACTGACTGTAACAACTTCATCTCCTCATCTTTTTATTTGCACAAGTCAAAACTGGGATCTCACAGAGCCATCAGAGGAAAACAAAAGAAACAAAAGGTCAACTGAAATTGCTCTCACAGGCTCTATTGGTTTTTGTAAGGTTTCTTTTTGATTATTAGGGCCTGAGCCTTGCAAGCAGGGGGAAGGGCCCTATTGTAACTGTTGTGTTTTTTCTTTTTCTTATTATTACGCCACTTCAAACCTTAATTTGACCCCCTAAACATGCTCAAAAACTCACCAAATTTAGCATGCAAACCAGGTCTGGTGAAAAATTTGATAAAATGGAAACACTGACCAAAGTGCAAAATTGTGCTCTCTAGCGCCACCTAGGCACACTAAAACACCCACTGCAGCCCACAGGAATGTCATAGAGAGACGGGATGAAAGGCTATTTGTAGTACTCATCAAGACCTAAAAATCAGGAGCTGACATCACTAGGCTAAAATCAACAGGAAGTCAGCAATTTGCATTTGAAAATGCACTTTATGTCCAAAATTTCACTTTGAACAAAATGTATCTCCTCCTAGGGTAAATGGTAACAGCTTCAAAAGCTAATGACTGAGGACACAGTGCTGATCAAAAATATATCAGGCGACTTTTCTGATGAAAACTATTTGGATTAAAAACCTCTATTGCACACACTGCAAAAATTAGAGCCAATGATGGCGAGGAAAATAATGAGTCTGGAGTGACATCTCCGAGGAAAACAGAGTTACATTGTTTTAAATTTGAAGAAGCGCCGCATAGCTCAGTCGGTAGAGTGGATGTCTTCCAAGTAGCGGTCACAAGGGCGATTGCGGGTTCAACCATTTGCTGCGTATCACTATCCTCTCTCTCTTTCCCTGCCTCCTGTCTACTGCCTTTGCTACTCTATTAAAGAAAGCGCGAAAAAGCTCCAAAAGAAGTATCAAAGATACATTTTGCATTTTGGTATGGGCACAGTTGTTGTCTTAGTAACAGTATGGTTACCTAGCGACTGCTGTGAGTTTCCCTACCTGTCTCTTCACACCCACAATTTTCACCTTGTCCTCAGGCTCGCTGTTCCCTTCTTTTGCCTTGCTAGGGTGCAAAATGTCCTACTATTCACTCCTGCAGCTGAACAACTGGTTCCACCCATTGTTTGTTCCAGCAACCTCCTGTACCTCACCTAAGCCACTTGCTGCTGTCTCAATGCTTTCCCTCAAATGGCCATCTGACCATGCAAACAGTCTCTCAGCTCACCTGCTCATGGACTCTCAGTCTACTAGTACACTCCTGACACTGAGCAATTTGAGATTTTAATTGTTGGAAACTCTATTTTCCTTTTATAGAGCTCCCTGGTGCCAACACTTACCCTCTCACACGAAAAGATTATTAATTTTATTGGATTTGTCCCAGCCCCTTCCATCCCTCCGTTCACACTCAGGCATAAAGGATGTCATTTACGAACAAACCACAAAGCTGCACTTTGAACTTCAGGCTCTAGCCTCTGATGTGGAAACCTAGGGGAGAAGTGTGTCCTGTCTGGCCCCACTACTGTCATAACCAAGAGCTTTGAGCGTTTAAGTCGTCTGCTTAGTCTGCATAACTTAGTGGAAAATTTTACTTCAACCACTGGGTGTGATGTTATCAGTAATTTTGATCCTTCTGGACCACACCTGGACCTTTTTAAATACAATTCACTGTATCTTAACAGGATTGTTACAGGTAAACTGACTTGCAGTTTTATTAATCTTGGTCTTGATAGCTATTTACCCCAGCAGGACCCCAACCAGCATCCTGACTCCATGTGTAATAGCCCTGTCCCAAACTATTCAGGTCCTCTTATTGCTGGTCCTGTTTCCATTCTTATTAGGATCACAGAAAGGCAGTTGCAACTTCAAAATCTACTCACATTCCACTCAGAAACAGTCCTTACACCCTTAAAACCATTTATTATTAACCATTTATTTCCACTGTTAAGCCAGCTAATTTCTGTTTACTCAGTGGAAGATCCCTTGCAAGTAACCCTTGCGTGGTTTGCAATTTATTTACCACTGGTTTCTCCGTGTCACCCTGAACGCATCACAACTCACTCACTCACTTTCTCAGCCAATCCTCTTTGCCAATCAGTCTCAACAACCTGCACCTGTTCCCACGTTATATAGGCCTCACTCTCCTTTTGTTTCCTGCCAGATTTTTTGAAGCATTAATGCTAGACTCTTCAGCAAACTTTTTTTAGACTGACTTTCTGATTTTGATTCAGCCTGTTTTCAACCATCCCTCCTCGTCTCTGCCCCAGTAACAACTTCTGCCCTTTATAACTTGCCTCTGTTTTTCCCTCTTTTTGAGGCTGTGGTTTTGTTTCACTGGACAGGATCATCAGTTCGCCTGTCTGTCTCAGAGCATTTCCCCAGTAGTCATGTTGCCATATCAAAGACTCTCAACCGCCTGTTCATTTCCCACCCTGAACGCCAACTGAACTGTGCTTTGGAGCAGGGCCAGACCTTCCAATAGGCAGTACAGGCATTAGTAAGAAGACATGACGAACGTTTTTGAGCCACTGCTCGCTACATGTGTGCGCCACTAGTGGCCAAATAAATAATTAAATAAATCTCGCCTAGGGTGCCACATTGGGTAGGGCCAGTGCTGCTTTAGAGAAAGAACTCTGACTGTTAATAATTACCTGCTTTTGCCATGAGCTGAATTCCCTGCTGAATCTAAATTAAGGTCACTACCAATTTGGGTCCATACACTCCATGTTTCACTTTTATCTGCCAGGATTTTTCCATAAAAAATAAGATAACTTTTTATCATCACTTTTTATTTGTCATGTTATCATTTAAAGTGAACACCCTTTGCAGTGAATGAACAAAACAAATCAAAGCATCTCAGAAACAGCATAGTAAAACATCATCCAACATTTACATTTCAATATGTAAGATGAGACGTAATTTAATTAAAGGACTACTGATGATCAAAGGTTCTCACCTTTCCATCTGTTTCAGCTGCACTCTTCTTCAGCTCATCCACTACAGAGAAAAAGAGCAAACAAAACAGATGTCAGAATTAAAATTCAGAGAAACTGTTCTGTGAAATATCCCTATTCAGATGCAGATATTACAAAATTGTGTGTATAAACTCAAAAGTTTATTGTTCAACAAAGGCCTCCCTTCATCATCAAATAAATTTGATTAATCTTCAATTTCATCATCCTTTGCCAAAATGCAATACAAACATAAAAAGAGATGTTCTCACTTTCATTGCATACTGTTGAAACAGTCTGGGATGTTGGATTTACATCCTTCTCTGCATCACTCTCCTGGACCACTCACTCATGTTATTGCTGTTTTTATTGACGATCTCTTTAACTTCATCAGCCTCTCCTGTTAAAGGATAAAACTTCAACTGAATAGAATTGAAAATGACAAAAAATTTCATTGTGAAACTCTACTATAATTTCAAATTACAAATGTCATCAAAATGTTACCTCTCTGGTTGCAGACACTTCAGTAAAGTGGATCTCAGATTATCCTACTTCCTACTGTCCTACTGTCTTCACTCTTGTCTGACTTTCACTGGATTACTCTATCAAAACAGGTGGTTTTTCATGGCATTTAAATCACCAGGTCAGAACTTGAGATTTATAACATAAAGATCAACCAGACAAAGTGGTATAATCCAGAGAGCAACAACAACATAATAGAGGCAGCAATATCTGTTTATAATAAAACAGTGCCAGCATATGATGTAATTAAGTGAGAAGAAAGAGAACTTCTCTGCTACTGACTCAAATTTCATTGTCCCAGTATGATAATAACTGATGATCAAAAGATTTCACCTGTACACCTGTTTAAGCTGCATTCATGTCTAACTAATCCACTGCAAGGTAATGGAGCAAAAAACAGAGTTCAGGACCAAACCTTAGAAAAATCTTACAAAACTCACTTTGGTCAGTAACTTAGATATTTTAATACAGCTAAAATCTTGTAAATATTGCTTTGTAAAAATTATATATACATACACACACATCCTACAAAAATTCTAGAAAGGTGTAGAATGAAAGTCTTTGATTGAGATGATGATTGAGATTAAATTTTTTTTTTTAAATATGTGACAGGTCTAAATGATCATAATATTTATGTTTGAGTGAGTTAACTGACAATATTTTAGATTTCCAAAGGATCTTTGAGCCAATAGCATGACTTTGTTTTCATCGACCTTAGGAGTTCCTGTAGCTTTTGCGCATAGGTTTCTTATCTAAAATTTCTGATCATAAAGTATTAAGTATAATTTGGCATATCTAAAACAACTACACAACAAGTAACAGCAGGTAAAGTCCTTACTTCATATCACTTTTATCAGAGTATTTTATGTTGGTAATTTAATTCTAAGGTGGAAAAAATAGGTTGTTTTTTAAAAGCAAAGTGTTGGATAACAGGCCTTTTATTAACAATGCCTTTTATAATGTAGCTAAACTACTAGCACTAAGACGCAGAACCCTCAAAAAACTACCATATGTAGAATATTTGCTTTGATATTAGTTTAAAGTGGTTCTGACAAAGTTTAAGTTCAGGTTTTACCTGTGATGATTTGTCAAACAAGTTACATTCAATAAAAGTTTTCAATCTTTAGTGATTAAGCAACTTCAAAACTTCAACTTCTGAGCTTTAAACTTGAAAACTCACCTTTGTGTTTTAATAGATCTGCCTTCTCTGGGTTGATGTGCTGCCTTGTTCGAAATCCTTCCAGTTACCACAGAGATCTCATTATGAGTTGAAGGTCTGCTTCTTATAAACATCTATCTCAACTCTTCTCAAATGAGCAGCATTTCTTTAAAAGCACTAATGACGATTGAAAGAAAAAGTAGGACAGTGCTAACATGATTTCCCCAAATCTTGATAACACAACACTGATAACATTAAATTAAATATTAACCACTCACAATAAACAATACTCAATATGTTAACAAGCTTGAGATCAGTGACAAATCACACTGAGATTTGCCACTTGATTCTGCAGTTCAGTTCAGGCTGTTGTTGTCATCTTAAAAAGCTAAAAATGAAAACCGTACACTACATGGTTGGCACCAAAAAGCCAGATATTTCTCTTCGAAGTCACTGGAGACCAAAAAGAGCTAAAGGGGAGTAAAGTTTGAACTTAAATTCATCAAGTGACCAGACACATGACTCAAAAGAAATGTTTGTGTTGCTTCATGCAGCTGTTTGCCAAAATATTGGCCACAATAACCTCATGAAGTGCTGATGCTCTATGTCAGTATTGGGATTTCTGTGGTATATTATAACCTTATGTGATCTGAAATGCTTTCACTGTGGCTTTGTTCAAAGAGAGTAGATGTTTTCTTACTGGGGTCACTGTGACTTTGGCCAAAGGAAGTAGATATCTTTGTACTAGGGCTGCGTCCTCTTATCAGGAATGAGAGTCCCCAGGTGCAGGATTTATAAACTGGACAGTGGTTAATTAATTTCACCCCCTCTAGAGTTGCATTTTTTTGGGTAAGATGAAAGCTTTGCCAGGCCTATTAGTGAAATGTTTGAGCTGTCCGTCAGAGATTCACATTGGCTTTGAATGCTCTTTCAGGTGGTTTGAGATGCCTGATCAGTACTGTACTTCTTTGTAATAAACTTCTCTATATACAATCAAGTCAGTGTCAACAGAGATTCCTTCATCAACATCTATACAACATCACTACAGAATACACTACACCTCTTATCCCACTGCCCTGCTGGAGAAAATTCTAATTAATTAATGTTGTTTTCATATTCATTTTCTGATAAATAACTGTTGCAACTGTTTTTTTAAATGATTAACTGAAATATGACATTCAGTGCTTTTACTCCACTAAAGTCAAGAAATTCTGTATTTTATTGCACAGTGTTTGTGTGATAGCTGCAGTCCGTAGTCACTTTGTTAAAGCAATGATAAACAGAAATTATTATTGTGGGTTTAATAATTCTGAAACCACGATCAAAGTCACAATATAAAGGTCCATAGTCTCAAGCTGTGGCTGCTGGGCTTTCTGCTCCTCCTTAAAAACTCAAGTGTTGTGTCTTATTGCATTTACATCCAATTTTTAGAGTTCTATAAGTTAACTAGTCTTAAGAAAAATGTTTTTGATTTATCTATATTTGTTTTCTTTTTTCAGTTGCACATACCTCTATCATTTATTTCTTTTACTTTCTAAACTTCTCTGTTCTTATCAACCTCTGTGTCGTGTGTTTTGCGTTGTGCTGCTGCTGAACCAGATTTCCCTGCTGGGGATCAATGAAGGTTTGTCTCATTTCATGAGAAGTTTCAGAGCAAGATAAGAAGGGCAAAAGACATGGTTAATGCAGGTGGAAGGTCTGGTTTTAGAGAGCCATCAGTTTTCTTAAATGAGATTGCAATAACATTTCATTAGAATATCAGTGTATTAATGTTAAAGTTAAATGGTTAAGGGCTATTGTGACGAGTAAAGGGTCATGCTGTGAGTTTTGATCAAATCAAAGTGAAAACAGCTAAAGTACAGCAAATAGACAGTTGTTTGCTTACAAGTCAGCCATAAAATTTCCATCAGCTTATAGTTCCCTACTGTATGTTATTTCTGAGGGTCATCTTTGATCCTAATGAAAGTGAATTTACTGTGTCCTCATTTATGTGCTGATTTTCTGTCATGTTTGAGATAAGGCTGAATTACCAGCAGGGCAAAGAAAATATGTCAGTTGATAACATGCTTATGTAGAGTTTATCTTAAAAAATCTCTTAATTACATTACCTGCCCAACACCAAACACAGCCAGGTCTTTCTCTCAGGAGTCACTACAGACTAAACCAGAGCTAAAGAGAGAATAAAAAACTGGGCTTGGAATAGTCAAAAGGGAACAGTATGTACACAGTTTCACAAGTTTTGAGGGAATTTTTGAGTTTTGAAGTGAGTTTACATTTCTGTTACATCCTCAAGTCTTTGTTACATCAGATAAATCATTTTCAAAAATAAAGTGATGTGGATAAAAGCTTGATAAACAATTCTGCATGTCGGAGACAATGTCATCATTAAAGATTTCAAAGGATATCAGCTGTTTTCAAATATCTGTTTTTTTTTTAATAGCAACATTATTCCTGAGAGTTAGTTTATTTACACTGAATAGAAGTTTTACCACAGTTGTTATTCTACAATGTTCCATGATTTTCAGTTTTAGCTTGACACCTTAGACTTTTGAATATAAACATATTTATTTATTTATTTATTTACAACACATTTTGTTATTAAACATCATTGTGATGTTGTGAGTGGTTGAAAAAAGAAGAAAAAGGAAAAGTCAAAGTCATTAAAAAGTTTTCATTTCTTTGTTTCTTAAGTTCCATCAGCTGTTATAAGTTGGATTAATGCAGGTGGGACACACCTGTCTTGATTTTAAATCTTAATAAGTGATGAAATTAAAAAGTTATTATGAAAGTTTGTCTTGAAAAGAACCCTTTTGTGGTTTCAGACTTTTTCAGTGACACTGAAAGTCATTCAAATAATTTGTATAAAATTGTGGCCGCAACAGAAAGTAGAAGGTTCAGAGTCAAAATCAACGTCAAACATCCATCCTGCAGAAACTGAAGACACAGCAGGATCTGGCAGTTCAACAGTCACAACTTTTTTAGATGCATGTGAAAAGAGGAAGATGGAGTCTATGGAGGAAATATAGATTATTAAACTTTGTTCAGCCTCTCTGACCAGGTTGCTGGAAAGTTTTTATGGTTTTACAGGATCAATAAAGTTTATGATGTCTTTCATAAAAACATTTCACACTAGACTTTGATCTCTTCCTCATCTTCAGAAAAGGCATATGGTGTTTTGCAGCTGTGGGAAAGAGCAGGAGAGGTGGTGTTACTGTGCATCCTCAACCCCTTCGTGAAAGACCCTCCACCGTAATGACGAGACAGCACATCTGCTGCCCTCTGGAACCTCTCTGCCTCCATTGCAGGCTCTGCTCTCTGAGGAGACCCAGTAAACACATCTGGTGTCCTCTCAGACCTCCTCCCCTCCTCCTCCTGCTGTGTCCAGTTAGAGCTGCAGGAGTGCCCCCTGTTGTTCATGTTTCTGCAGAATGACCCTCTGCCAGTGGACGAGTTGGGTGAAGTCTCTGCAGGACTCTGTGAGAGAGCTGTCTTCCTCATCTTCTCCTTCCTTCTCCTCACCTGCTGCTTGGCTGGGATTAGATATCTGAAGGCAGCTGGTGTTGTCAAACACACTCAGGAACTCAGTCATAAGAGATGGACCGAGGTCTATGGTGAATGAACTGAGGAAGTCTGAGTGTGACAGGGTGACACTCCCGTTGTCTGGCAGAGACCCTTTACAGATGTCTCCATCTTGGAACTGTCTGTCAAGGCGAGAGAGGCGAGGCAGGGTGACAAATCCAGACTGCAGACCTGCAAACAGACAGACAGCGAAATTATACTTAAGTGATGACATTAAAATATGAAACACCCTAGAGACATTTTTATACTTGAATTTATAGATGACAGCACAAAATGAGACAGGAATAACATCTGTAGTGATTTTCTACCAAACCCGCAGAGTAGAATTAGAATAGAATTAATCAAGTCACAGAGGGATGAATGAATGAACTTGTTAGAGACGTGTTCTGTGGCTACAGCAAGTCAGTGATCTAAGAATATGTCTTCGGATCTAATGATCCATTTATTTTTAGTTCATTTTTTTCAATTGCTTACCATAACACTTGACAGAAGTCCATAGCCTATTTGCTCACTGTCTTCTCAATTTATTGAGTTAAAACTTGAATTTGAAAACATTCAGACATTGTCAATCACCTGGAAGTTGCACTCTGTGTAGCATGCGGGTGCTGCATTCATCTCCCTCATAAGGTTTAACCAAAAATAAACAAAAAACATTTACAGGCAAAAACATCAAAACTTTAGCTGGAATTAGGATGATGAAGATTGTATTGATCACAGAGTTTTCATTTTGAAACACAAGAAATGAAATGTGGCCTTAAAGCCCTATTAGAATTTTAATTTCTCTACTCTCCCTATATCTTTCTCAAACCCTGGAAGAAGGTGAGGTTGTGCCAGAAATCCCTCTTTTTTCACACAGTGTAAACAGTGAACAATGTTCATCTAAGGGTAACAGATTTTACAGTAAAAAGTGAAAGAGAGAATTTGTTCACTTTAAACTGGCGTCATTTTAATGTATAATATTAATCTGTATTTTAAGGGTTTCACTCCAAACACATTTGAAGGCATGTAAATACATACTATGTGTGGTGGGACTACTCCAGTAGTGCAGGAGAGAGTGAATGCAGCCTGGGCCTGACTCCTCCCACGTTTCCACCGCTCAACCAGGGCCTGGAAATATAAGGCACTTGTAGGCCTTTCATCGCCCCTTTTCCTGCCTCATGCTCTGTCCCTGCTGTGGCTGTTGTTTGCTTGCTCCAGGTATGTGCCAAAAATAGAATTGTCATGAACAAATGTACCTGCCTTACCGTTTTTGTTTAGCATGTGCAGTGTGTTGGCTGGCCGAGTACCGGGTTGACTTCCCTCCTGCTCTGCTGTATCCTTTAGAGTGCAGACCTTGAGGTGGTGAGTAGGGTACTTCATCATAGTTTTAATATGAAGTATTATGAGCCTGGCTAACTGTGTTTTTCCCCTCTTTTGGGTCCTCCTGTCCTGTTTACCACTGCTACTTTGCCCTTCTGCTTAACTTTGTTTTGCCTGATTGGCCCTTTGCCTGTTTTGCCCTCAATCATTAATTTGTTCCTCAGTTACTTATTACTTTAATTATTGTAATATTGATTTGTGATTTAGTTTTTTCTCAATTTTGCCTATTTTGTTATATTATCTTTTGAGTTCCCATAGTTGAGTTTTGAGTTATTTCACATTTGTTCAGCCAACTGGGATACATGCATTTTTGTTTGTTTCATTATTATCTGTGAGTTTTCTTTATTTTAGGAGTGGAGAGTCATATTGGTGAGAGGCTAGGCATCCGTGCTGAGGTCCCTTCATGTTTTATGTGTGAATAGTTGCACTGGGACACCACAGACTGCACCGTTTTTGTTTCAGGATTGCTGTGTTTGCTGTGCCCACTTGTGATGAGTAGTGGTAGCACCCCTAGGCGCTCCTCCATGTAGTCTACCTCGCCCAAGTGGCCTCAGCTCAATTTTATTAGTTTCTTTAGTTTTGCTTATGGTGGGCTTGAGTTTTAATTATTGTACCATTCACTTTTTAGAATTTATATCAAGGTCTTTTTTAATATAAATTGTAATAAAGTATTTTTATCTAACATTATTTTTGGTTATTTCTTGTTTATTGATAATCTTCTTTTTTCAGCAGCTCCAGCCCCTGCTTTTTGCTTTGATTTTGTTTATCAATAAAAATTTCTGCTTTAATTGTGATTACACGTCTCAGCCTCTTTCAGTAACGAACCTGTGTGCCTTAGCATCTACCTTACACACAATATTCAAGGTACTTTAAGTATTTCCTGGGGTGAAACTCCTCATGTTGCGTTGTTTGGTTTATCCTCTATTCTCCCCTTATGTCATAGTTTCATTCTATACCTACCTACCACGTTCCTCCTCGCCACATATGGTTTATAATTTCTTTAACATAATTTTCCCAAATCAAAAGTAAACAGTTTTTAACAGTCACTTTGGCTCTAGTTTTAAAACTTTGACGTCATTCTTTAACACCAGATGCAAAACTCACAGCAGATGATCAAAATGCACAATTGTCAAAACTCTAACACTTTACCCTGAATTGCTTAAATATAAGACAAGTAAATCAAAGATAACTGTCAGTGAACTTAAATCATTAGTTCAAAATGACACAATCTAACATAAAAGTGACCATTTTAAGATGCAATTCACACATGGCTTTTAAGAATACTGTCTATTTTCAATGATTCAACTTTTTATTTATTCAATTGATGTGAATGCTCAAAATGATAAGTAATTTTTACATTACTACTTTGGTTTTTAGCAATCACTTTGGCACGAGTTTCAGAACCCTGATGTCTTTTTTTTTCAACTTAAATCAAAAGTTCAATATGACTACCTGAAGTTATTACCATTTCAAAATGCAATTTACACATTTAAGTTGAAATAACTGGCCATTATTTTAATTACAATGACCTAACCATCAATTGATACAATTTTTCCAAATGAGAAGTCACTGTTGCATTACTCTTAAAGTAAAGCATAGTTTTATGAAAACTGAAGAACAATATTCCACATTGACATCATGACAGTTTTGTACAGTGTTTCAAAATCCTTTTGCCACTTGTTTCAGAACCTTGATGGCATTTTTCAAAACCTTAGAGACAAAACTCAAAACATTTACCACTCATAAAAAAAGACTGTCCAGTGATCAAAACATTGACATTTGACAGGTCCTGTCACTAGAAATGTCTCTGCCACTTTACAAATGCATCCAGCTCCTTTGCAACTTGGTCAACTTGTGTGACTCTTACTCAAGATACAGAGGTTCAAATCCTGCCTGGGCCCTCCCACAGCCTGCCACATACAAATCACCCACGAACAAGACACTCATTATTTCAGTGTTTATTTGTTTGTACAAACATTGAATATTGAAGTTCAAAATGTGTGATACGTTTCATTAATGTTCTTTACAAAATGTCACTGTTTAAGGACCAAAAGAGAGAATACTTCAGAGGAAGTGAAATCATTGGGGAAAAAAATTGAAAATGACTGAAAACACAATACTTTGCAGTAATAAAGACCCACTGAAAACAATTTGTTACCAATGATTAATTTTACCTTGTTTAAATAAGTGGTATTCTAAGCAACATAGTGATTATGTAAAATAAAGCAGGCAGGTGGTCATCACAGAAGACAAGCAGCAGGAGAAAGATGAGGAAGAGGAGGAAAACATGGCTAAAAGTTGCTTTCATTCAAAGGGAACCAATGTTGTGATTCACTGTATTGTATTCAATCAGTAAGTTTCAGGTTTGTGTGATGATTCCACTGCCCTTTGTTGTAGTCTCTTCTCTGGTCCTTTTACAGTGACATTTATCACATATTTTGTACTACAATATCTAATTGTTGTACAAACAACTTAACAGTGAAACTATGACTATCTTGTGTGTGGGTGATCAAAATAAATACCCCTATGGTATTTCTCGATTCAAGTAAGTTGTTTGAACCAATGATTCTGATGAAAAACTACATCAAGGCTCTAAAACAAGTGGCAAAGTGATTTAAAAAAATTGTAACTCATCAAAAGGGTGCAGAGTGTGAATAACAGAAAAACAGGCAAGAACTTGAACAAATACAAGAAATTATGAAAAAAGAGAAGGGATATCACCATAAAAAAACTGCAAGCAGCGTTGATTTGGCCCTCACAACCTGACAACCATCTGCAAGGGCTGCAGTTGCCCCAGACAACACAGAGTACTTGTGAGTTACGTTACGGTAAAGTTACGGTAAACCAAATTCAAAGTCGTTCAGATTAATTCTGTGGGAGGAGATTGTTAAAGTATGACACATGGTCATTGGGAATTATATCCTGTGGCCAGTAGGTGGTGCTATGAATATGACTACATATTGGCATATGGATGTATTCAGTTGGGGACACTTTTCAAGCACGTGAAGTTTGATTAAGATCGAACGATGTATATTGAAGGTGTGAGTATTTAGTATTTTAATAGTGAAGCACTCAAAATGTCCGTCACATCATAGCCACACCGTTAATCACACCCAAAAGCTCTTCATGACTTTTCATCACAATGCTCTAAAGAAACTACAAACCAATTTCAAGTTGGCTGATAAAATCTCCCGGAGGAGTTCATTGAAATACAACATGTGGAAATCATCAAAATGACAAAAATGAAAAGTAAATTCAAAAATGGCTGACTTCCTGTTGGATTTAGGTCATGGCTCCAAGAGGATTTTTTGTACATCCTGACATGATTTATCTGCCTACAGAATTTCATACATCTAAGTGAAATGCACAATGACAGCTATTTTTTTTAAATTTTGTAGAGGGTGCTCCACAGCCATCAGGCCCCGCCCATTGCACTCCAGGTGCTTAGGCCCAAAAAATATCTGACACGCATGCATGTTAGTGAGTCTGAGAACACAGACTAACTGTCCATGTGTGTTTAGTTAATGAGATAATTGATTAGGCTGTTGTGTGTGATTGATGCACCTGCTTCAGAAAGTTAACACAGAGTCTGCATCCTTATACATCAGTGTGTTACCTTTTTCAGGTGACAAAAGCAGCATGACTGTGTAGCTCAAACAGAGAAAAGCTGTGGAAAGTTTGGCTAAAATTATTTTGAAAAGCTTTTTTTAAGGGCCGATTCACCCAAATTACAAGAGACATAATTCAGTTGCCCCTGGTGATATTAGGTCATTTAGGGAGTTTAACACTTTACAATAAGAAGAATCTTGTCTGTTTAAGATTGTGTTGAAGCTGGCAGGAGACGTGTTTTTAATGGAGCTTCCTGATGGACAGGAAGTCCAGTTTCCCAACCGTGAGAGCATGGATGTCATCAGCTACATCAAAATCA
>JAPZDZ010098156.1:0-17205 GCA_029783805.1 Acanthurus tennentii
ATTCAATGTCTTTGGTGCAGCGCTGCTCCTTCACCGTGATGTGTCCCGGGTTACACCATCTCTCGTTGACATACATCACCAGACCCCCACCTCTTCTCTTACCACTCTCCCTCATGCTCCGGTCCGCTCTCACGAGATGAAATCCGTCTAAAGTTACGACGGAGTCCGGTGTGTGGTCCATGAGCCAGGTCTCCGTAAACAGCAGGAGGCTGCTCTGCCGGTACTCCCACTGCAGTCTGGTTAGCGCCGTCAGCTCTTCCATCTTGTTGGGTAAAGATCTTACAATACCCATGAGAATGGATGGAATGCTCGGTTTGTACCGTCTCCTCCTCTCCTGGTACTTCGCTCCAGCTGTGCATCCCCTTCTACGACGCCGTAATTCCTTCGGAATCTCGTGTCGCTCCTCCAGGAGTACGCTGCCGTTGCTAAGCGCTAACAGCTGATCCCGGCTGTAAACAATGGGGTGGCTCACGGGTTCCCCAGATGTGGTGGTCAAAAGTCCCAAAAAGAGTAAAAGACATGCTACTACTTTTACTAAACTTAGCACATCCATAGCGGGTTGAGCAAGGAAATAAACACGACCAAGGTAGTCGGGAAAAGAAAGGCTTTAAACATATAAAAACAAAGAAAACAAGGCTGAAAACAGGGAGCTGTGGCAACAGGCTGCCTACTGTGGCGCCATCTTGGAAGGTAAGAGTTGTAATCAACGCGAGTTGTAGCTTGTAAATAGTGACCCTGCAAGATCCCAAGTCTTTATAAAATCTTAGTTTGTTACAAAATACTCAGTGATTTGCTGAAACATTGTCTGTAGATCTGAGAAGGTGCCAGACATCAATTTTTTAAAAATCTTTTTTAAGGTTTCATCAAAATCTTCTAGTGTAAGGCACCCCTAAGACTGCTGGCAAAAATCAAGCCCTACCTGCCATGCAAAGATTTTGAAAGAGTCATTCATGCTTTAATTATGATTTGTGTGGATTAGACCAGTCTTATCCCTCTCAGTTACATTTAGTCCAGAATACAGCTGCTCACCTCTTCAGCTCTTCTGTATTGGTCATAAGATTTAGTTGCTTGTTTTTTAGGTTTTTAATGGGTTGGCACCTCCTTATTAACCTGAGCTTTTACATTTGCATACCCCAGCAAAAGCAAAGAGGTCAACCAATCAGATGGTCCTAAATGTTCCCAGATCCAAGCTTAAAAATAGTAGTGAACAAAATGGCTGCTCCAAATTTGTGGAATAGTTTACCATTCAAATAAAAACTGCTCAGACAACTGACACTTTTCAAGTTCTTGCTCAAGACCAACCTCAATACATTGGTTTACAATTCAAGTTGAGTTCTGACACTTGGCTTCATCTATTGTTTGTCTTGCTTTGTATGCTTTTTTGTATGTTTGAGCTAGTGTTTTGTGTTTCTTGAGCCTACTCAGAACTTTGGATAACTATGGTTGTTTTTAAATGGACTATATAAAAAAAACCTAGACTTAACAAAACTAAACTGAATTATAATTTAAAATAGTCAATCATGGAAAAAGTCGGGTTTGTAGGAAATTTAGGACTTTTGTTTTTAATTTTAATATTTTCTTGTATGTACTGTTTATAATTTCTCAATGAATAGTGATTTTTTTGTTTGCTGTGTTAAAGTGATAGTAGTGTATGTAGTGTGTATGAATGAATGTGGGGGACCAAAGTAAGAATAGCCAAAAATTTTCTTGTGCTAATGGGGATCCTAAAGGAGAAAGAAAGAAGACAAACAGCAGAGAGAAAGAAGCTTGCTTTTTAGCCTAATTCAGACAATGCTAGCATTATGGCACCCATCTGCAGGGATGTGTGTATTTGTGTTTTAGAACAAAACCTCTTCAAAAACAATTATAAAGTAATGTTTTTTTCTTTGATTCACTGCTTCTTCTCCTTTTTTCAGCTCTCCAGCTTGCTTAACCACTGCTCTCTCTCAGTCTGGTTGAGCCAGAGAGCAGGGGCCAAGTTTTAATGCTGTGGCAATTTATGCCATTCAAGCAGTTTTCCCCCTTTTTTAAAAAAGGAGAGGGCAAGCATCCGTCATATTATCCCTTAATCTTTTTAAGGTTAAAAGTTAAATAAACTGCCTCTAAGTATTTTTTCTGGTTTTGTGTTGTTTTCAGAAGGATCCAGTTCCTCAGTCAAACTATAGACCCCCACCAGAGGTGCCAAAAGAGGCCATAGGAACAGGTGCTAACAAGTATGTTTACTTTGTTTGCAAAGAGCCTGGTCTTCCTTGGGTAAAGCTCCCTTCAGTCAGTCCTGTACAGATCACTGTTGCTCGCCAAATCCGCAAATTCTTCACTGGGAGGCTGGACACCCCAGTTGTGAGTTATCCGCCTTTCCCTGGTAATGAAGCCAACTATCTGAGAGCACAGATTGCTCGGATTTCTGCTGGCACACAGGTAAGCCCACAGGGCTTCTTCCAGGCTGGGGAGGAGGAAGGTGATGAGGAAGATGAGGCACCCCAAGATAGCTATGAAGTGAATCATGACTTTGAGGGATTTCCAGCTGCTGAAATGACTGAGTCTTTATCCACCTGGGTGCATCATGTTCAGCACATCCTCCAGCAGGTAAGAGATGAATCAAAGCAGATGCACAGGCCTTTTTCTTCAGCGTATGTAAACATACTTCGATGTGCACATGCACTGTTTTAGGGCCGCTGTACTTGGGTAAACCTTGCTGTGAAACCAGGAGAAGACTCTAATGAGGAAGGAGAAGCTGAGGAAAAGGAAGAGCAGCCTGATGAGCTTGAACCAGAAGTTGGACCACCTCTGCTCACTCCTCTCTCACAAGATACAGGTGAGTCTTTGACTTATCTTGCAAAAAGAGCCATAACACATTATAAACTAAGTCAAAGATTAATTTTTATTATTGATATTTTTAAATTTTATTTTGAAGTGATTTAATGTTTTACCATGGACATGAGGATTTTCTGCCTTAAATAAAGAAACAATTTTCCAAATGAAAACTTCCCCAGGGCCAAATGAGGCCAGCTGTCCATCCACACTTTGTTACTTTCAATACATTAAAAATAAGAACAGTAGTGTTAAAACAACAATATACAAACTGAGTATGAGGTGAATTAGGTTTATTTCAACATAACATAAAGTGCAACAAACAAGCTGTTTTCACCATCTCAGTCAAACTTTCAATTTCATTTCTAATCTGTGTCCTCATTTTGTTGGCCTTCTGCATTAGTCCTTGGTTGTGATGCTGTGATTTACTTGTTCTGGGTGGAAGATTTGCAAAATAGTTTGAAGAAATGGCAATTGAAGCTTAGCTTGAGTCTGTGTGCTGAAAGGCGGGAGGTCTGAGAGTATCTATCTCGCACCTGGCGCACTAAAGTCAAATGCGCCTTGCACTTGGACAAGCCAAAACCTGGTCTAAATATGAGGCGCAAATGTAAAACAGTCTGTACTGCAAGATACAGCACAGCTGGTCAACGTGCTCACACGTCTCCACAATCACACATGATTGTTTGCTGTTTTTGCCACTCGTCGTGAAGTCGTGTAAAATATTTAAGTGTGCTTTGGACATATTAAGTAAAATTAGTAAAGTCATTAAAGTCTTTAAAAAAATATTTTCAATCACAAAGTGTAAATTTTTGGGGTAAACAGCGTGCATATGGGAGTATGTGTATCTTGCGTTTGGCCAAGACGCACACACACTTTTCATTTAAGTGAAGGTTTTCCCCCCTCACATTATTAACAAATTAGGAATAATTGTAATCATCATGCCAAATTAATCTCAATGGACATGACAGGATTTTGGAGCTGGAGCAACTTTAGTTTTTGTGTCAGTGTCATTTATTCGATTAGAAAAAAAAGGATTAAACAATTATTATCTACAACATACACCCAGAGCCAAGAGACCTGTCTCGCCTCTGGTGAATCGCCTGTCTTTGTTTGAATTTAATATTAAAAAGTGACTGAAGGAAAAACAGTCCTTCAACCATTAATTACCATATGTATCCACATAATAATTCTTAGATGTGTGCATGTGTGCTTGTGTGTCTTTGTATGTGCATGTTTGCCTGTGTAGGCAAAAATGTACGGTAGAAAAGGATATAACAAAATATGGAAATGTTTGCTTTCTGAACAATTTGACTGGAAGTGAAAATTAGCTGAGAGCTGTCCGTCACAATCCATTTATTGAGCTCTGTCCCTGTCCAGCTGAATAACTAGATAAATAAATAAATAAATAAATCCATGTAGTTCAGCCGTTCATTTATGTTTGCACAGGGAGTAAGATCACAATGCCACCAGCGCCACTGGCGCAGAGCGCAACCAGTCCTTAAAGGTAATGAGAGCAGCAGAAACACACATGAAACGCCCATGAATTGATGAGGTGATTGTGCGCAGCTGATAGGACCATCTGTTGTGCACCAGTAGCACATTGGGCGGGCAAGAGCAGGACACCTCTGCTGCTCCTGGAACATGACGGCAAAGGTTGAATTGGACACTCCCCCGAATAAATTAAAAGTGGGTGCAAGTGTAAGATAAAGCCCTATGTGTGTTATTGCAAGAGTGTCTAGCTTTGATGAAGCATATTTGATCTGAATGGATTACCAATGAGATGACTTTATCTATTCTATGAGCAAGTGTTTTGGCAATAATTTTAATGTCAATGTTGAAGGAAGAAGAAAGAAGAAGAAATGGGGTAGGAGCATGATGGTAGTGATTGATACTTGTTGGGTTTAACGATTAATGATAATGCAGCTGTATTCATTTTTGTTGGCAAACCATGATTTCTGTTTAACTTTAGTGATGTGCCTCAAGAAGAGTGGGGCAAGAATGGACCAGAAGTATTTATAGAAGGAGAGATATCCAGTCCAGGTGATTTGTTTTTTGAGCACGAGTTAAAGGGCACTGTTTGTTCATTCCCTTTTATTGTTTTTTCAAGTGTGGCTATTTGGTCAGAAGAAAGTTGTGGCAAGAAAGGATTTGATATCTTCTTGGTTTGGGTTTATTTCTGGTGAGCACAGTTTAACATAAAATCTCTGAGAATATTATTTATAAGACTCAAAACTCATCTGTTTAAATCTGCATATTCCCTGTGATTTCATTGTTCTCTTTTTAACTGTCTGTTGTTTTTATTTATTTTTATTGTGTTTTTAATCTACTGTAAAGTGTCCTTGAGTGCTGTGAAAGGCGCTGTCAAATAAAATGTATTATTATTATTATTATTATTTATCTCTTCTTGGGCCTGTTGCACCAACTGGGCATAAATCTGGTGCTTGATTGTCTTAATCGTCTGAGGTCCGATCTGCCCGTCACACCAGCTGTACCATCACTATGCTTAAGCATTCTTTTTGCTATGACTAGTCCTAAAACTTATGCCTGATCAGGAGAAAATGTAAAGTCTGCATCTTGGCCATTACTATAGCAAAAACATTGGACACCGCTACCTCAAACTGTTAATGATGTGGCGTCCAATTAACAGATAGTAACGAGTGGGCATTTGCATTAGAGTTATGAGAGACAGAAGCAATACACTGGACTAACTGGAGAGCTGCCACAGGATTTGCGATTGTGTCGGACTGCAACATAGCTTTGCCACTCATTCTGTCCCTTAGCAAAGAGTAGTTTATTCAAGTGTACTACAAGCATACTTATTTTATACTAAAACTGAGGCAGTATACTTGAAGTTTATTTTTTATTAGGGCTGTCAGTCGATTAAAATTTTTAATTGTGATTAATCTCATTAGTGTCCTGAGTTAACGTGTTATTAACACGTTATTAACGCGAATATTTTACCCTGCGCTTTTACATTTACAATAAGTACAAATTACTTTTGTTTTGTCCAGAGAACCATCTGGCAAAACTTTAAAGCTAAAATTTCCGTTAAAAAGTCCCTTTTCCATATTCATTTCTGCTTAGTAACCATTTGCAATGTTATTTTAGCGCCACTTCCTGAAACTACGGGAGCTGGTAAGGCACAGACCGTGCATGCGTTAATTGCACGTTAAAAAATTAGTGCTGTAAAAAGGAGTTTGAGTTAACGCGTTATTAACACGTTATTTACGCGTTAACTTCGACAGCCCTACCTTTTATATACTATATTTTATATACTCAATAAAAGTATAGTGAAGTAAACTTGGCTTATACTGAAAAGTATAAAGAAAAGTCTAAGACTAAGTACATTAATACTAAGACTTACACTTATACTTTAATACTGAAGCTTATACTTGTACTAATAGTACTAATACTTAGTATATCTTGATCCGAGTAAAGAATAAGGTCAAGTCACTGACTCATGCTTACATTTAATTTAGCAGAATAAAAATGCTTTTCACTATACACATTTGCTTTGAGGTATTACCCCTGTTATAAACTTACATGTTCAAGATCATATAGTGCTGGAGTTTAAAAGTTTACTGTAGATAGTATGCGTGCTCAATTGCATTATCTTTATGTACCTTAAAAACATACACAAAAACAGAGAAACATTTGACTTGACTTTTTTGATCAAGTTCTAGTCCATTTCATGAGGGTTTGGCAATGGTGTTATGTACACAGCGTCATCTGTTTCAACAAGAACACATTTTGTTTTAATCATGTCAGGCCAGACAGCATTAACAGTTTCTGTTCAACCAGAAACATCAGGTTGAACAGTTCCAGTAAATGAGTAAGTGCTTTGCCCATTAAATTCTTCCGCAGCACATAGGACATCAGCATATTAAACTTTCTCCCTTTGAAACAGGTGCACCAGGATACAGGGGCTTGTCACCATCTGCTTGGTCTTCACTGCCCTATAGATATAGGAAACAAGATAGAAAAAGCATGTATAAATGAGAATGAGTAGCAGCAAACTCAAGCAGTAATATCAGTCTAGCAAAAAGTATTTTTACCCTTATAACAAAATTCACAACAATTGATTCATAGCCTAGAAAGTAGCTTTCCTAAGGGTTACAACTAATATTGTAATTTACTTAAAATGCAATTTAACCCATGATACTTGTAACGTTTAACTCATTTAGACTTGTTACCAACGTGCTGTTTTACTTTCAATCCTGGAACGTGTCTTTTCATTCCTGAAAATCTTACGCCCCATTTATACTTCACCATGATGGAGATGGATGGTGAAAATAGCAAATCTGCAAGCTCACAGGACGTCTCGAATGAGATGTTGACTTGCTATTTCCTAGCATAGGATGTGTCACATGGTGAAGTACAAACCAGGCATTAGGATGTAGAAAGCGTTTTTAGAATCGGCCTCAGGTCTAAATAGCTTGATTGTCTGTTTTTTTACTTCTACAGATGCTGTTATTTTGAAACAGCCTGACTTCAAGCTGCCTCACTATGTGCTTCCTCAACTCCACATCATACAATTATAAAATGTCATGCCTTGACAAAAACTAACATTGTTAGGCAATACACTGCAGCTTCCCAAGTGATCTAGGCACAGTAGAAATATATCTGCTGACTGGATGGGAACAACAGCTTCAGTTAGCACATACAGTATATGTATTATTATTATGTAGTAGTAGTAGTATTTTTGGAAAAAAGATTTCTTGAAAAAAGATTACTTGAAGTAATTAATTAAAAGAGTAGACATTTGTATAAAGAAAATGTATATAAACTACCACATAGAATAGTGCATTTA
The DNA here is from genome assembly GCA_029783805.1 of Acanthurus tennentii. Classification (NCBI taxonomy): domain Eukaryota; kingdom Metazoa; phylum Chordata; class Actinopteri; order Acanthuriformes; family Acanthuridae; genus Acanthurus; species Acanthurus tennentii. The sequence goes on from JAPZDZ010098156.1 coordinate 7,622, forward strand.
CCTCTGAAATGTCCACATCCAAATTGGCTTGTGGTAGGGTTCTCAGTGTTGAGTTCATCATCTTCATCTTCACTGTTGGAAGTGTTACTCCAGTGTTCTTCAGTGTTGATTTGGTTATCTTTATTATCATTCTACATGTGAACAAAGGCAAGAGAATGAAAAATGTAGTTAACAAAACAATGATTGAAATTGTGCAGGCAGTTTGCTGTAGCTTTTTGCTGACGATGTTGTCATCTGTCTACACTTGTGTCAGGCCAGAGGATAGGTCAAAATGTACCACAATTAAGCTAAAATGTCTGTTGGGTGTTATGAATGCACTCAACTATTACAGCAAACCTCTAACTACATGTACTGTAAAATATGTGTACTGTTGACACTTTGGTGAGGGTGTCACTGGAAGCCTTCTGATGAGTATTAATATAGCCCCTTTTACACAGAGACCCTGCGGCAGCACCGCACTGAAGGCTCGCCAATAACCCGCTTTCTGTGAATTTGGTATTGTTCACACAGCAGCTCGTCTTTAAGCCGCTTCAGTCTGGCATTTTATAGATTCTGCGCAGATTCAAAGGAGACATCACTGGAATGACGTTTAACAGCATCAGCATCACTTTCCTCTGTTAAGAAAAATGCCCGACATTCAGACAGTCATTAAATCCATCTCGTATGGAGCTACTTCTGTTGATTTCCTCCAAGCTTAAAACACCCAATGTTCTGAAGGCTGCATGGCAGTGCATGTAGTTCGGGAACCCAGTCACTAGGGGCGCTAGAACCAAGCAGTGGCACACCAAGCAGAGTGAAGTAGAGATTCGCGGTAGAGCTGCTCTTTTATGTGTGTAGAAGAAGACAGACGACGGTGCAGAGTTGTGTGGAGTTTGATACAGCGTCTGTCTGTGCAAGTTTGAGTTGCCACTTTGTATCTATTGATCCACTGATTGTGTGTGCGTCCATAGACACGTAAATTGCGCTATTTACTTAATGGATACATTATTATTTGTTCATTGAGTTGTGTCTGCTGCTGTAGTGTAATTTTTATTAGCTGCATGTGATGGTTGTTGCAGCTAATGATATAAACAGTCGTTTATGTTTACGTTTGTGCCTCTGACCGTCTACTTTCGTTGTCACTCAGGGATATGTGATATATATTGCCCATTTTACTAATGCACAGCATGCATAGTTATCTTTCCTTATGTATGGATGGTCATTGGTATGCTAATGATAATTATTATTTATGGCAAGTTTATTTTACATAATATTGACACTGATGGTTATTTTGGACTACTGTATATTGTGAGCTGCTGTATATTCGTGTTGTTGATGGCTCTTATTGTTATTGTTGTTTGTTTCAGAACCACACACACACACATACAGACCCATCTGCCAATGTATGTTATTCATACTGAATTAAAGTGCAGTAAAGGGATCAACCCTCTCCAGTGTCATCCTTTAAGTCTTGGGGGAACAGTGGATAGAGGCAGCGTTCTAACAGACGCAAACTTTGCGATTACGCTACAGAGAAACCAGCCTGTACACTTCGAGCTTCCGCAACACCCAATATGCGCCACAATCGTAGGTAAGGTCATGTGTACAAAAATCTCTAGATTTTTGTACACAAAATCTCAAAAGCTGAAGTCTCTGTGGACTGCAAGTTCAGCATTGTACATTGGGGATCTCACAGTGCCCATCTACGGTAGAGAAACACTGTCCAATTCAAGTTTGACCGGGATGCTGTCAGGGGCTCACAAAGATATGGAGTAAAAGCCACAACTGGATAACACGAAGCTTGATGCTATACTTGGTGAGTGCATTTAATTAACGGTAAGACAAAACTCGTTCTAAAATAAATCCATCCATGTATTGTTTTCCCCCTTCTTTAGTTAGCAAATGACTGTAATGTTCCATGTGATGTAATGTTGGAGATGATATTGATTCAATTGCTGTCATTTTTAATATGGAACATACAGTTATGACACACCCTCAGACTGACTGGTCCGTCTCAGCTCGACTCAAGCCAGCTGATGGTGTTGCTTGCAAATGAGCTTGTCAAGTCACCAGATTCCAGTTTTAGACACTGACTGTATAAAACACTGGACAAACCCTCCATGACGTCACCAATTGGTTTCTGCCTGAGCAAAAGTGAAGCCTCAGAAATCTCATCCTGGCAGACATTTGCCTGCACCTGACTCCACCAAGAGCCCACCTAAATGGCGAAAAACCAAATATGGGAAAAGAGGTGGGGCTAAGGCAAGTTCAAAGGACGGACACAACACCCACTCAGCTAACGGCCCCTGGCTAGCCATCAACAGGCTGTCAATCAACGAGGCCATGCCCTAATTTATGCAAAAAAGGCCAAATTTTAAGCTTAAATATAAAATAAACAAATGAGTTAGCAAAAAATTCACCCCCCTCAGAGTTTTCATGGGATGGTAGAGAAGCTGTAGACAAAAATAAAGTTTTTGGAACCAGGCTGTAAATATGTTTATTTCTGCTCTAAAGTTGGCCATTTTAACATGGGCTCCAATGAGATTTTGCTCCCATTTTGGGCCAGCCTCAAGCGGTCAGTGGAGGAATTGCAAGTTTTTGTATTTCCTGGTTGGCTTCAATGCGGAAGTGGGGAGTTTGCCCCTTGGTTTTAGAACGTAAGGTGCATCATCTACTTTAAAAGCCAGTCAGCTTGTAGCAAATTAATGTTGTTGTTGTGTCCTCAGTGATGATGATTGTTGTTTTTTCCTTATTTTGTTTTTGTTTGTTGTTTTTGTCGGAGACTGTGTATTAGGAATTGAGTTTTCTCATTTATGATTTTCGATCAATGGAGGGAAAAGATGTCCTATCTGTTGTGCTTCTCTGCAAAGACCATTAAGCTGCGGGATTTTTAGAATGTCATGTTCAGTAAACTGCAGGTTTGTGAGGCTCCCTTGTGGGGTACAGGCTAATCTGCCCTCTCAACCCTGTGCCCCTGAAGACCACTGGTTGCTCCCTATTTCTTGAGTTGGCAGCTCTGCTTTGACTCCTGTTGCTTTTAAATTTTGGCTGGCAGACCTTGTGCCCTAGCCACTTTTAACTCCAGTTTTTTAACTCAAGATTAATCCTTGGGCAGGCTGTTGAAAGGAGTGGAGTGAGCAGTCTGCATTGAGCAGAACTAGTTAAAAAGTTGGCTGTGGAGTGTCCTCTGCTCTAGCAGGCTGAGAAGAAAACGAGGAGAAAGGACTGTGTCCTCTGCCTCTGAAAGGAGCCTGCTGAGAAAAAGAGCTGCTCTGTCCTCTGCACTCAGGCACAACTGAGTCTTATTGACCTGGTGACATCATGGTTCCTAGGGCAGTGTAAGTGTGAACCTAGGAGATTAAGGGAAGTCAGGGAGTCCACTGTAACTTATCTGAGTTCTTGATGGACTCATTATGGACTCAAGTTCAGGCAGATTTCACATTTAGGTGTGATATGCAAGGCCTTTCTTTGTTCTAATGGCACTGTGAGGTCCCAGCAAGTGTATAAATATATACTTAGCTGCTTTATATATATATTTGAGATGATTTAACAGGTAAAATTTTCACATATTCCATATCTGTCTGTGAATTGCAGAAAGTGACCACTAATGTCTTTTTCTCATATCTAGCCTGGTTTCAGTGCCCTGCTGCAATGATTAAGATGGAATCTGACTGTCTTACCCTGAATTGTAGTGTAGTGGGTATTTCCAGAAGAACCCTGTAATGGCATTTTTTGCCTGGGCTCATTCCACTTTTGTTTTAAGACCTTAAGGTCTTTATGAAAATGCATCCGGCCAGTTCATCATTTCGGCCCTCTCCTATAATCTGCACTTGTTCCTTTGTGCCAATCAATTACACATTCTTGCCAAGGGGTACAGACTGCAGGGTGTCCCAATTCTCCAATTTTGTTCACCAGTGGTCATCATCAACAGCCTCCTGCACCCTTAATGCACCCTCTCTGTAAGTGCATATCAAACCACACTCCACTGAAGGCTGTTACCCAGAATACCTGCTGTTTTGTGACATTTCAAACAGCTCACGCATGAGAAAACAAAATAGTCAGACCTAGGGAAGGCAGGGAGTCGTTTAAGTGTAAGTGAAAGTTGAATTCTTTTAGAAATTGGTATTCCTACTGTCTGTTGAACACCTTTAATTGCCCCTTTTACAGGATGTGGACAGTTGTTGGAGCTGATTTTGTCTGGTATTCCAAACCTTAGGAACACAAGATCTTTACCACTGATTTGCATTAGGTCCACTTGTCAGTAATGTTTTTACCCAGCAGCTGTATCTGTCCATCATGGCTAGCATGTATCTCTGACCCTTTACAGAGTTTAGCATGTCAACATACGCTATCATCAGATGTCTCTTAGGCCATGGGGAGGCAGAACGTGTCCAAATAGTGCTAAAAAACCTTTTTATGTTGTAATAAGCTACACGCACGACACTATCATTCTGTACTTTTTTCATGGCAAATATTGTGACCAACATCGCATTTTGAAGCCTTTTTATAATCTCTGTCCCCTAATTCAACGGTCTGAACCATGTGCATCTTTTATTAATGTGTGAAGAACAGAGATGGAGGCAAAAAATAACAAGCAGGTCTCCAAGACAAAATGTGTTTGGCTTTTGCTTGTTTTCAGTAGTATATCTTTTTGCCGAAACCCTTTTTCATACACACTGGCTGCTTCCTTAGCTGGAGCAGTGACAACAAATAAGCAGTTAGATATGCATCTTTTTTCTGCGATTAGCACACCTATCACGCCCTGTGACAGTCTAGCTTATCTTGCACATTCATCTGAAAAACTTTACCTCTTGCAAGAAGAGCTGGTTAGTTTTCAATCACTGGAGGAGTTAGTTTTCAAGCAGCTCTTCAAGCCTTAATTTCTATGTGCCATTTCTGTACATTGTTAATCAACCAGTTTTACCTGGATTTGAGAAAATATCTCAACATCAAAATTCAACTGCATAGTTACATTTTCATCTCAAGAGCATAATCCATCAACAAAGAGTTGTACCATGATAAGTACCTTGTACTTGTCTTCATGGTCCTTTAAAAAAAATCATTCAGATCAAACAAAGGTTGAATGGATTAATTGTTTTACATCTTTGAATGTTCTTTCTGACAGAATAACCTCATATCCTGTGTTTCTTTCTTGGTTGAATGTCAACTCGTCTTGTCTGGACTTGTCAGCATTGCATGCATTGATGAGACATATACAATGTCACTAGCAAATATTGCTGCTGCAAGTCTTTGGTAGCAAGGTTACAAGCCTTGCTCAACAGCATACATTTGGTATTGTAGTATGCTAAAAGCTGCTTCCTTTAGGGTTATCTCACATTAGTACTGCACTCACAAAACCTGCACATTCTGCTACAGACAAATGTAATAGTTTACCATAGACTGGAGTGCCTAATGCTAGGAGTGATTGTTTGTCCAATTTTAAGGCTTGGAATGTTCCTTTTGCCTGCTCTGTCATTGCAATTGCGCTGAATTGTTTGATTGGCTTGCTGTTTGATGTAATGCTTTGAAGTGGAGCTTTGTAAGTGCATAGTCACAAATTGGTGTTTAAGTGACACTTGTGAGCCAAAGTACTTTAGAATTTGTTTTTATATTCTGGGTGTGTCTGTATAATCAACTCTGCTTGGGTAACTGTGATGTTTCAATGTTTCAGCCTGAACACTAGGTAGCAGTATTGAGTACAGGAGTTGTAGTAATTGGGTAGACACAGGAAGAAGGCAAGGTATTGTGGAGGGTAGGAAGTAATGCTGCCTGTCTGCAAGCATCGTGTAGCTGCTACGCTGTGAAATAAAGTGAAGTAAAGACATACAAAGTTGTATTAATCAGTGACACAACATACAGTATTGGTGACGGGGATGGTGGCCCTGAACCTGAGCCAGCCTCCACCTTTTCTACAAAATGTTGGACCACCGCCAGTACTGCTTAAAGCATGGTTACAGACCTTCGAAAATTACCTGCTAGCCATGTCTGAGTCAGATCTGCCGGATGCAAGAAAGCGTGCACTGCTTATCCATTGTCTGGGCGCGAAAAGTCAGAGACTTTTCTACACATTGACGGTCGCTGATCAGAAGTACGACTGGGCGCTAAAAACCATAGAGGATTTCTTTATACCACAAGTGAACGTTGTAGCTGAATGTTACCGCTTCAGACAATGAAGCCAACGTCCTGGTCAGACTACAGACCAGTTTGCTGCTGCTTTAAAAGAACGGGTTACAACATGTCAGTTTGGGACTATGGAAGAGGAGATGATACGGGATCAGATCGTGGAGAAGATGAATTCAATACGCATCAGAGAGTGTTTACTACTGCAGGTACCGCTTACACTCACCAAAGCTTTGATGATAGCATGACAGATTAAAACTGTAGTGATGGAGGCTAAAGCTACAGTATGTGCAAGGGAGCAATAGATGACGCTGTGCATGCAGTTCACGTGAAGGGACCGCAGCAGCATGGCAAGTTCAAAAAAAGGGAAGTACAAACCACACTCAGCTTCACAGACAATACAAGGGAAGACATGTTATAGATGTTGCTCTGCTCAGCACACTGCTAACTACAAAGGATGTCCCGCTAAGGAAGTGCTGTGCAACACCTGCAAAAAGAAAGGACATTTTGCAAAAGTCTGTCAGGAAAGCAAAGACATTAGCGAGGTTGAGACTTCTGTACCAGAAGTGACTATTTTAAATGTGGATAATGTGGATGAATGTAACTCCAGCAGCACATGTGTACAGTTACAGTCAGTATAACAGGGATAAGATATTGAGCTAATGCTAGACACAGGCTCAAGAGTGTCCATTCTACCAATATCAGCTGTCACTGAGCTCTTCACTGATATTTCTCCTACAAAGCCAAAACACAAGCTTGAGGACTATGGTGGAAACCCCATAGCTGTGAAAGGATGCTTATGGGCTAAGGTTGCGCTTGATGGCCACACTACTAACAGAGATACATACATTGTTCACCAAGGGTCTGCAGTACTAGGCAGAGACTTATTCCGTGGACTGCAAATGCAAATGATAGATGGTCAGGTCACTCCAGCTCCCAGTCTCACTCTGCATTTAGTAGTGTAACAGTGAAGAAATTAGGATGTGCAAAGGAATTCATTTACAAGGTTAAAGTACGCCCAGATGTAAAGCCAGTACAGCAGACGCTGCGCAGATTGCCTTTCTTAGTCAGAGAAGCAGTCTCTAAGGAGTTAAAAAAAGCTAGTAGAGCAGGATGTTATAGAGCCTGTAGAGTCTTCTGAATGGATTTCACCCATAGTCACCATAAGAAAAGACAGACCAGATCCATGTCTTTGTGTGGACCTTAAAGAGCCTAACAAGTCAGTTGTAGTTGACGGCTTTCCACCACCTCACATGGAGGAAATATTCACAGAACTGAGAGGAGCAACGCTGTTTTCTACATTAGATCTCCAGAGCGCTTATTACCAAGTGCCACTACATGAGGACAGCCACAGCTTAACTACCTTCATCACCCATGACAGACTGTTTTCGCTTCAAGAGGGCCATTCGGACTGGCATCCGGGCCAAGCTGTTTCCAGCGGATGATGTCATCCATACTCAAAGGTCTAAAGGGGGTCCAATGTTACCTTGATGTTATTATCATCTCAGGTGCAACAGCAGAGGAACACAATGAAAGGCTGACAGCTGTGCTTCGGCGCATTGATGACGCCGAGCTCAAGCTAAACCTCTCAAAATGCAACTTAAGACAATCAGAACTGCCTTTTCTTGGACACAGTATCAGCTAAAGGACTGCAGCCCGATGTCTCACATGTGACTGCTGTTTCACAAGCACCTCAACCAACCGAACTGTCTAAGTTGAGGTCATTTCTCGGGCTCACATCATGGTATTCAAAATTCATACCTGACTATGCTGCTGTTGTTGAGCCCCTGCAAGCACTCCTGCGTGGAGCTGACACTTTCACATGGACACCTGAGGCACAGAGGAGTTTTGAGGCTGTTTAAGGACTCATAGTGAACAGCCCTGCGCTCTCCATGTTCACCCAGAACTGCCCACTGTTGTCACGACGGACACATCTGACTATTGGCTGGGTGCAGTTCTCACTCAGATGCACCAAGATGGCACAGAGAGAACTGTTGCTTTTGCATCACGCACACTCACCCAGGCAGAGAGAAAATATTCCACTGTCGAAAAGGAGGCCTTAGGGTGTGTGTGGGCCACAGAAAGTGGAGAACTTACTTATGGGGAAAACATTTCACAATATGTACCGACCGCAGTCCTCTCACCACACTTCTTGCCTCAAAAGGTCAAGGTAGAGCAGGTATTCGGATAGCTAGGTGGTCATCCAGACTGTTATCATTTAACTATGACATCCAGTACAAGCCGGGTCGAGAGAATGCAACTGCTGACTGTATATCTCGACTCCCACTGCCAAGTTCAAAGCCTGGTTTGGAAGATGACACAGAAGTAGCACTAACATCTGCACTCACAGTTGTTACTGAAATTGAGTTTAAAGCTGCATGCACTTCCTGTCCGGTGCAGACTATACTGTGTGAACTGCTCACTTCAAGATGGCCCAAGTCAGCTAAAAACTTGACTTCAAAACTACAGCCATTCTTCAAACTTCGACATGAACTCTCACTACAAGATGACTGCGTGATTCGCAGCACACACAGACTACTGGTGCCAGACAGTCTCCAGCCAAAGCTGATCTCCCTGGCTCATGACACACACCAGGGAATAGTGAGAACAAAACAGAGACTCAGAGAAGCATATTGGTGGCCAGGAATGGATGCCCAGGTCAAGGCAGTTTTTAAAGCATGCATCACATGCCAGTCGCATGACAAGTCTGCAGTCTACCACACTACTCCACTACAGCCTGTGCCATGTCCAGAGCAGGCTTGGGAATCAGTTGCAATTGATGTGGTGGGGCCCTTTGAAAGAGCACCCATAGACTGCCGCTTTGCAATCACACTAATTGATTACCAAAGTAATTGGCCCGAGCTAGCTTTTGTTCCACAGGTCACCTCAGGAACTGTCATACAGTTTTTATCTGCAGTCTTCAGCAGAGAAGGTAATCCTACAGAGCTGGTTTCAGATAACGACCCTCAGTTTGTGTTATGAGTTTGAAGCATTTCTCAAGACAGAGGCATCAATTCAATTCAATTCAATTTTATTTATATAGCATCAAATCACAACAAAGTTGTCTCAAGACACTTTACATATAGAGCATGTCTAGACCACACTCTAAATACATTTATATTTTAAATTTAGGAACCCAACAATTGAAAGCAATTCCCACATGAGCAAGTACTTGGCAACAGTGGCGAGGAAAAGGGGGAGGGGAAAGAGATAAATAAAAAGGGGAGAGAAAGCAAGGCCAAAAGCAAAGATAAAACTAGATGTTAAACTAGATATAAGCTATATGTAAGTGTTTTATAATAAAGATACTATTGATAATACTAGTACCAATACCAAAATAATAATGCTAGTAATAATAATAATAATAATCCATCCATCTTCTATACCCCTTAATCCTCTGTAGGGTCGGGGGGGGGGGCTGGAGCCTATCCCAGCTGACTTAGGGTGAAGGCAGGGGACACCCTGGACAGGTCGCCAGTCCATCG
>JAPZDZ010098943.1:0-17044 GCA_029783805.1 Acanthurus tennentii
TGGCAGAAAATCGTGATTTCAATTCAAAGCTAAAAAAATCGAGATTCATATTTTTTCCTGAATCGTGCAGGCCTACACACAAGTGTACCAATAGAATGATTTCAGAGCTGTTGTTTTTTTAGATAAAATTTTCACCCAGTGTTACTTTAGTATCAATTGTTGTTAGCCTTATAATGCCCTAGATGTGTCTCATGATCAGTTATTGGGTGGGACAGCTGCTGAACAACAATAATTTAAGTAGGCTATTGTTATTAAACAACAATTGTTACCATGAGTGTGAAAGCTGCTCAACAAAAGCTGGGTTTTTTTTGTTTTCTTTGTTTTCTGTTCTCTTCTGGCTCTCGAAGAAGGCGGACGCTTCTTCTCTTGCTCCCTCCCTGCCCTATCTGTCCTGCTTACTGTTCTCTGTCTTGTGCTGTCTCTGTCTGATCTAACTATCGGAGCCTCTCTGTGCATTTCTCTCCGAAATCTAAAATGATGGATTTGATCAGCTGGTCTCTCAATGCAATCGACCAAATTTTCTCGACAAATAGACTGGGTAAAGGAGAGCCTGCCTGCCCTGCTGGAACATTTGCAGCCGGATACACGATGGACTCCTGGGAGAGGTGGAGGATCGTGTGTCTGTCGATCCTTTCCATGGAGGATGTTTAAGATGTATACATGATTGGAATTATGATAAAAAAGGTGTCTGCTGTTTGGATTTGGCGGTTTCCTGTTCTATCGCAAAGTATGGAAGATGAAGGCAGCAATCTTGGCCAACCAGAAACTGCCCATCATGATTGAGGGAATGTGCAGAGCTGTCAACACTCAGACTCAAGTTATACGTGAGCTCAATCGCAAAGTGACTGACCCAAAACAATTGTTATCTTCATTGGCTCCCCAACATAACTGGCCGGTTATCTCTCCACTCTCCCCACACACACACACACACACACACACACACACACACACACACACCACACCACACCACCACCCCCAACAGCTGTGAACTTTGTTTCTGGATCAGAACTCTCCAATGCTGTCTCCACGGCAACGGCCGTGTCTTCATCATCAGTCATCAGATGGCAGAGACAATGGGCAGGTCTGAGTGGAGATGAAGGACACGGACTTACACATACACTCACACAAGACACACTTAACACGCACAACACCCTCAACTCAATGCCTTCTTTGGCTCCGACCCCCCCTCCCTCCCTTCTCCACAGTGTAGCATGGGAGGGTTGTGGATGCGCCCTGTGGCTGTGCCTGACAGAACACAAGACTCCGGTAAGACAAGAGGGGGCAGACTCTGTGTGTACTTCAATAATGCTTGGTGCACAGGTGCAGTCAGAGTGGATGGAAAATGTTCATCTGATGTCGAGTTTTTACTGCTGAGATGTTGTTAAAAAATAAAAATAAAATAAAAATCATTCCCTAATGAGAAAGCCTGGATGAATTGAGAGGTGAGAGCTCTATCTAGAGCCAAAAAAGCTGCCTTTAATTCAGGTGACAAAGGAACTTACAACACTGCCGGAGCAAAACTGAAAGCTGGCATCAAGGAGGCAAAGCGAAGGCATCAGCAGAGACTGGAAAGAGACCTCAACACCAACAACAGCAAAGACATGTGGCAGGCGGTCAAAAGTAGTACAGGCTACAAAAGCAGGAGCGCTCCCATCATGTGCGAGACCAGGCTACCAGACGAGCTAAACACATTTATGCTCGCTTTGATCTCCTCAACAGAGAGTCAGCTGTAAAGTCTACTCCGCCTCCAGAGGACCGGCCACTGACATGTTTAATTATTTTATTTTATTTTTTATACAATCAATTAATCAATCACGAGGGAATCACATTTTAATTTCATTATACAACCTGATGTACAACCTGCTGTATAATGACCAATAAACTTCCTTGTATCCTTACATCCTTGTAACTAACAATAAAACTTTGCACATCATTAAAAATGGTAATGTTTACATTAGGTGTTTAATTAAAAGTTCTTTAAGATATGTAGGTAAAATGCTGTAATTAAAGACCAAAAAAAGACAGCTGTGGGATTTGACACAATTAAATTTTTAAAAATAGCAACTCTCATTGGAACAACCTTTCCAGACTTGAGTTTACACAGTGCACTTGAATGCACTGTATAAAGCCTGGGAAACTTTAATGTGCCCCAGCTTTGACCTTTCTCCTCACCCATAGCCAGATTTTTGCCCATCAAGCCTCTCAACCAGTAAAATGCAAGGCACAGTGTTAACCAATGAAATGATCCCTGCCTTGTTGCTAACATGTTCACTCGTCTTCAACCAGTTGGGCCATTACTGTTGAACCGCTTTTATCCATTGACTTGTCTAATTCAGTCTTCCAGGGCTCTACCAGATGTACTTATCTTGCCTTCTAAAGATTTTTATAATTAAAAGCACAATTCGTGTAAATACCTGCTCCAGATTTTTTTCCCTTTATGGCTATTAGCTATATCCACAATTATCTATCTATAATTAAAGTAATCATAACTATTTGAATTTTGAACATGTTTTTATCCAATTTGGCTTGTTTGGCGTTTTTTACACCAGAGCCTTTTGGTCCAGTTAAAAACATACTCTGGAGTGATTTCCTTGTTCGTACACTTGTTTGGGCTGGTGTGAATGTAGCAATCAAACTCAAATGTAGATTAAAACAACTGAACTGAGACCTCCTTGAAGAGTTGGTGTCAGTCCACTAAGTAAGTTTGTGGTATGAACACGATGCAACCTTGATCCGACCGAAGTGCAGCAAGCATGGCCATTGTTGGACCAAAACCACCTTCCTTTGCCTGCAGGGCTGTGCATTACAGGCTGATGACACACTATGTAAACAATTGCAACTGCTGTGAACTAGCTTACTCTCCTTTCCAAACCCACAAAACCCACATGATTTGTGACCAATGAACAGGTGACAGTTGTTGATAGATTTTGGTTTGCCAGACATTTTGCCTGTGTGAAATCAAACAAAGCAAGCAAGGGGGAAACACACTGAGTCTGCCAACTTATCAACTGCTTTGGACCTGAGCACACAAACTATAGGAGTAAAAACTCCATTACAAACACAAGAAATATATATTTATGGTACAACATGCATGTTTAAATTAAAAATGCAAGTTTTCTGTAGTACAATACTTGGGATGACCAAACACATAAACCAGAATCTGGTATTTGGTTTAATACTGTTCACGTGTACTCGTAATAGGAAAACTACTGCAGCCTACTTTACCTGACATCATTTTACATGAACAAGGCATTAACCTCTTGTCATTTTAGCAGGTTGACAGAGGGGCAATGTCAGTAGTTAGGAGATATTTTAGGATAAGAAATAATGACCATGGTAAGTAGAGCAGATTACAAACTATTCCAACTTAACTATTCTGAAATGTTAAGATGTTAAGGACAAAAAGAAATTTCTTCCAAAGTATTAACATTACATACAGTTCAAGGATTTTTTTCTAAAATCTCAAGTATCTCAGCTATACTGCAATTTCAAGTTTTCAGTATAGTCCTCTCAAACATAATGAAGAATATTTAAAAAATACAGGGTTAATATCTATTGTGAAAGCAGATAAACAAGCATTGTGACATGAACTGTTAACCACGACTACTGTTTGTTTAGTTAATTAATTAACTTTTAAAAAGAACATCATATACAGTAGTAGCCATAAGCAGTTGTTGCTATCTTATTATAGGTTTGTAAGAGATTAATCAGGTTTTATGTAAATGTAAAGCTACAGTGCTGCTCATTTTTAAGAGAACATTTTGACGGGACCAGCAAACGAAATTGGACTTGACGTTTACTCGGACAATTGTGCCTCGTGGATCAAATGTAGGCTACTATGCATGCAACTAAAAGAAGACCGTGAGAAATATTAAATGATATTTGTGTTTCTTCACGTAACGTTGCCAGTATTCGTCGAGAAGCAGGATTCAAACTATTTTTTCCTAAATAATCTGGCATAAGGTTGTCCATACCGTTAGACTTAAAATTGTTACTTAGTGCACGACATATTCCAGGGTTGCTGCTAACTGGTTAACGGTAATGCAACTCTTCAGTTAATAATACTTGCCAACTCAGAACTGTCACATGTTAATATAAATATCTTTAATATATTTGCCCAAACATTTTTTTATCCATTTTGTAACGTTGACTTTATGCAGCCACAGATAAAGGTAGCAGAGAACTTTGGCTCACAAGAGCAAGCGGCGAAATACTAGCTGCTACAGCCACCGAACCACAGCCAAGCACATAAGGTCTTCCGGACAGGGAACTGTCAGCCACAAGGCCTCTGTCAGCAGCTCTCAGTACCAGCGTCCAACCCGAATTGGTTTTCTCCACATATGTCATCGAACTCAAGATAAGAATAAAGCTAATTCCCTTATTTTCACTCTGAGAAACAAACACTTTTCTTCCATTGCTGTGTAGATGTTCCTAAGTAGGAGTGGTAAACTAAGCTAAACATTCACAGTAAATCCACTGGCTAAGGCTGTTTAATGTCAAGTACATCCTTCGTGCCAAAATCCTCACCTGAGTAGAGCTATCAGTATTCACTGACGAAGGTGAAGAGTGTACAGGTGAACATAAATGTACAGATGAACATACAAAATCCACCTTGTGCTGAGCAGTCGTGATGAAATACAGTCAGGCAGGAAGACAGTGGAATCCAGTGGCACTCGGATAAACAAAGATGTTGTTGTTCTTCTTCCTCTCTAATATTAATGGCGGACCGCAACCAATATGTAAAGGTGCATGCCGCCACCTACGGTATCGGAGTGTGCAACCGCAGGGCTTCACGATCTCTAATACTCGTGCCATAAACGTGGGGAAAAAAAAGGACATTAGAGTCATTCGTGTCTTCAGTTCAATTACATAAATTTCTTCGGAACATAATATATCACATGGCGTCCAAGCTCAAGTTAAGATTTACTGCTTTAGCTCCACCACTCATTTCAATATTTTGAAATTTCTTGCCCTTCGTTTAAAAATACAGAAATAAATTACTCGGACTATTTTTGGTGGCAAACTCAATACGTACAATAGTAATAAGGTGCATGGAATTCACTAATACATGCTTGTCTAATTAGTGTCAAGTACTGACAGTATATTAAGTTAAATTCATCATATCTAGGCTAAATCAATAGCATTGTCTTTTACCCGGCGATTTATTTTGGTAGCAAACTATGAGAATGAGACTGGACCATTGAACGTTCGGTCTTTCTTTGAGGCATGGACAACGATCCGATCCTTTTATTCTATTAAGGTTATTTATGTATGGTTTTTTGTCAGTTGACAATGATGACTCGGCTCAAAGTACCACATGATAGCTTGTCAACGTTCCCATCCTAGTTTTAAATCCGCTCTTACACAGTCTTGGGGGCTGGCCGCATTTTCCCCCACGCAGATTTTACACCTGCATTAATCAGCAGCTCAAAACCATGAACAAATGAAAATGAAAAAGTATTTTTGGATGACACTGGACCTACCTGACAGGCCAGAGTGCGAGGTCCGATCAACGCTGTTTGCAGCTTTAATTGAGAGCGGGTCCAAAGGGGGATGATCATCTGTGAATGTTCTCATTTATCCAGGTCATATTGGGCAAATAAATTGAAGGCAGCTGGACTCAGTTTTATGTCTGCGAAGATGTTTCGCCTCTTATCCAAGGGTTTTCATCGGTTCATCCTCATCAGACTAGGCTAAGCCTGTCTGACTGGCTGGTGGAGATCCCTGGTTTTATCCTCTGTGGAGATGTTCCAAAGGACAATGGTGTCTAATGATGGTAAGTGCTCGTAGGCGTGGCTCAGGTAGTGCTCCATTCTGTTATAACGACAGTGGTTTGCAGTGGTTAGAGTCAGAGTGATTGGAGACTCATGAGGCCAGTCCTGAAGGACAGTCCTTAGGGTCGTTAGGGTCCTCTAGAGCTATTTGTGAGTGACCATTGTTCTTAGATGCTAAGTTGTTAAATCTCCTGGGTAAGGATGAAAGGACAGCATTGTAAATGGGAGAAAAGGTGATGTATCAAACCCCTCCTAAGTTTAAAGATGGTTTTTCCACTTTTACATAGATGGCTTCCTTTACTCCTCTTTCAAACCATCTATCTATCAAAATATGTACATCACTGTCTTCAAAGGAGTGTGCCAACTCTTTTAGGTGTAAATGGACAGCTGAGTCTGGACCTGAGGAGTTAGCCCTTCTGTGTTGGGCCATATGTTTGTTTAATGTTTGTTTTGTTTTGCCAATGTATAGGTCATTGCATTCCTCGCTGCATTGGACAGCCTACACCAGGTTACTTTTTTGTGAATGTGGAGTACGGTCTTTTGGGTATACCAGTTTCTGTCTGAGTGTGTTGCCAGGTTTGAAAAACACAGGTATGTGGTGTTTGTTAAAATTATTACTTTTTAGCATTGCTGTATGAGTCATGGCCTGTTGCTATTCGAACTGTGCTGTTTCCTTATTATTATTATTATTATGTCACTTTGAACCTAAATCTGACCCCCTAAACATGCTCAAAAACTCACAAAATTTGTCATGCACACCATGTTTGGTGAATTATTTTATATATGCAAAAACTAACCCCAAAAGTGCCAAAATTTGCTCTCTAGTGCCACCTTAGCAGACTAAAATGGTCACCACCGCCCATAAGTATGTCATAGATTGATCAAAGCCGAACTGGTCACCTTCGTGGGATCTACAAAATCACGTGCTGACACCTGGCTAAATCCAACAGGATGTTCACAATTGCATCTCAAAATAAAGTTTTAGCCCAAAATTTGGCCTCCTACGTTTGCTATCTCCTCAAAGGGCGTTAACTGGTTAATCATGTTGGCTTTAACTGCATATAGATGACTATGGACTTTTGTGGCTTTTGTGGTGTGTTCTGACTAAGAGGGACTCTACATTGCGTGAATGTGTATGGTTGTAGTGTATTATTTAGCTTAGTTTGTGATGTAGATTCAGATGTTTGTCTCTGTCTTGACTTGCATCACTTAGCTGAGAGATGTTGTGTCTGCCCTTTCCGAGTATTAAGAAAACAATAATATTGCTAGTTGTTTGATTAATATGATTTTGAGAGGATTATTCTTTGTTTTGTGAAAATTTTGAATTATTTGATGTAATAATAAAGAGGTGTGTGTGTGCGTGTGTGTGTGATATTTTTTTTCTTAAAGTGTATCAGTTCCAAGTGCATGAACGTTAGTTTGTGATGTGTCACAATCATGTCAGCCATTTTCTGAGTATTACATGAACCCACATTCAGCAGTGATGGAAGTTGTATGTTCATGTCCTCAAAATCAAAACAACCTGTCACCTGGCACGTTCTTACCATCAAATACACCTAGAAAAGCGTTTTCTAAATTAGCACCCTTACCACTGTCAGGAGGCATACCGTAGATCATTTTCACCTCTGGGCATTATGAGTTTTTACTTAGCTAACGTTAATGTTACTTGTTGACATCCTTGTACAATGCCGGATGGGCTACTAAAGGTAAGTGTTCAGCTAATGTTAATAAATGGTGATTCAAAACAGTTTGTGAACAACATAATTTGTAGTTTGTGTAAGCCTTTACCTAACTAATTAAAATGCTAAAACGATGTTAATGGTGTCAAAACGTACTTTAATGTAGTTAAATCCTACTCAAAGGAAAATTAGCTTGCATAGACATTGCGATGGCTATGTGACATTACACATGCTTTTATTAATATCTGTTGATAACAAACTTAAAGAAATAGAACATGCAGTTTGTTAGCCAGTATAGTTTGTGTTGATTTACTGCCACTGTAACATTAGTACAATTTACAATTTTTGCATATGCACAGAACTGGGCTTGGAAGAGTCAAATGTCGCTTCCTATGCCAAAGTTGTGATGTATAAAGCTGAATTTATGGTGAATGTGCACAACTAGAAGAAAACTTTGACCCAAGCATGCAACATTTTGGAGATGGGACAATACTGAACAGGTGTTGAGGTACTAAAATGAAAGGAAGGAAATTAAATGTGAGAGGAAATTATGCCTACAAGTAATTTCCCTTACTAATATTTGTTACATATAAACCCATGTTATTATAAACATAGTGTGAAGCTGTGTGATTGCTCTTACTATATTAACTGCAGTGACAGTAACTGACTCAGTGATTACTGAGTGACACCCATGCATAATGCTGCATGTTGCATGTACTAGCACTGCTAGAGACTGATATGAATGAAAAAATTGACAATATGTGCTTTCTAACCAACTTGCCCACAAACATCTCAATTTATATTGAAAAAAGAAAAAAATTCATTATCTTCCACTGTTGCTATGTTTCACCATAAAGACCAGCAAGCCAATTTCTGTGCATTGCGTTGATCATTTATGGATGGCAGTGGCTGTGTAGAGGGCAGGGTATTAGGCTGATGTACATGTAACAATTTCCATGCTTTTTTCATGCCTTGCGCATGCCGTTCTTTGTGCATTTACAGTTAAAGTATGGGTCGTACGCATGGTTTTATAAATGAGGCGCCAGATCCTAGTATGACACCAAGGACTCACAAGGGGTAGAAGTATCATAATAGGTCAGTTTCCATGCAAGCAGAAGCCTGCCTATGACATTAGAAGCATGTGCTGTGCAGTTCTGCTCCTCTGCTCTTTTTTAAACACACATAAAGCTGATATTCCTGCTCATCTCACTAATTTACAAAGGATAGCCTTTGTGTTCCTTGATGAGTAAACAATCACTTTTTGTACAATTCAAAAGGACTTTTGCGTTGTGTGATAATTTGCAGGAAGGGGAATTTCTCTTGTCTCTGTGTACGTGTCTGCTCTACTATCCATTCTCTGTGTTGACAACAATAACAAATATAGCTATAAAAATCAGAGGTACATATTAACACAACCATTAAATAAAAAGAGTGATACTAGTTCCAAAATAGTACAGGTTTATTTTCTTGCCAGATTTACTTTCGGTATGTGGAAAAAAAGATCCTTTTCCTGTCCTTTTCTCACTCAGGCCATGCAACAGAATTTCATTTTATATGCCTGTACACTGGCATTATATTACTTAATAATTACATTATTCTATTCTATTGTAATAATTATTTTTTTTGTTCTTTGCAACAGATGCCTACTCAAAAAGACTGCAACACATGCAGTGCCAAAATTGGAGTTGTGAGTAATGGTAATGGAAGATGGAAGAAGTGTCAAAAAAAACCCAGCAGCATCAATAAAGTTTATGACTCAACAAACCTGGTGAGCTTTTCTCTTCTTTAAGGAAATTGTCCACACTTAAGTAAATTACCCCATATCTTTATGTTTACATACACATTGTTTTATTGCTGTCCAGCATTCCAACATTCATACTTGTTTTACTGTGAAAGACAATTACTGACTTTTCTTTTTACCAAGATCCATGCATTACCTGATAATTTAATAATTTTTTTTTTTTTTAAAACTATTGATCTGCACCAGAAGTTAATTTTTTTTCTAGGCTGAGACCAAGCCTTTATCCAAGTTCCATGGAAAAAAAATCAGTATTTTTTGTAATAACAATAGCAATGTAATCCTGTTGACAAATCCCTAGTTTCTCACTGAAAGTTCTACTACTTCAAAAGCTTCAGGTTTTCGTCTTTTGTTTGACATTTATACACAGAAATGTGTCCATTACTTAAGTTCTTTGCTTGTAACTTATCTGCCTATGTAACAAAGGATCAAATGCTGATCTTAAAAGTTCTTTGAATTTATTGTTTTTTATTTTATTTATTTTATTTATAGACCTTAATAAAAGGAAATTAACTTACATAACATTAAACAGTTGCACATCGCAGAGCATCATTTCTAACTTTGAGGTAAAAAACGTACTCGTTACAAACATATGAACAGTGTGGCTTAAAAGAAACCCGGAGCTGGTTATCAATTAGTCTATTTGTCATCACAACTGAATATTTGGTCTTGTTTTATTCCATAGTGGTAATATCACACGCACTGACAGATAACCAAAAAAAGTCCAGGAACAGACCCAAACACAACGCACATGACTGGAATTAAGTTTGAGTTGCTCCTAAGATTTTTATTTTAAGAGTTCAAGAACAACATCTCTATCAAGAAACAATGAATACATTTACATGTACATAACATTATGTTTTTGCCCTTATTCTGAAAAAGACAATATTCTAACTAAGCTTTTACTTGGTAAATGACAAATAATATTCAACTAGTATTGCTGTTTACATGCAACCATGCATATTTCAGTGACTCACATCCTATTTAAGCGCTATGGAGGAAGTTACTCCCTTTCCATACTGCAGTAATGTTTTTCCCATGGCAGTGTACTCTTGCTGTCATCCTTCTGCAGGTATTGTACATGCATTTTTACCTAAGTTTTGAAAACTGTTGGCTGTTTCGTTTACAATGCACAAAGCTGACTATATGCTGTATAGTGGCAGGAGGTCCCTTCACAATTGTGACCCTTGGGTCGCTGACAGTGTGCATTACAGAAGTTTACAGTTAAGCTGAATGAACTGAGCCTGCCTCACTGGTGTTAATAACACTTGGATAACAATTACACTGTGCTTCACTCCTTTGTATGTTTAATAGTATGATCAACACAGTTATGAAAGGAACTGAAGGTACTGTGTTAAGGTCTAGATCAAAAGAGCCAGGACCCAGATGCAGAATCGTGAAAAAAGAGAATTTATTTCTCAAACAAAAAAACCACCTTGCGGGGAAATAGCAAAAACCACAAACTCAAAATCACCAGAGGAGGGTAAAAATCTCTAATACAAAAAACGAAATTGTCCAGGAGAAAAAGACTCGCCAGAAAACTAATTCACAAAAAGGAAACACCGTCAATATAAGCGCATAACAAGAGGCAGAGAGATTCACTCAAGAGCGATGATTCAGTCATGGGAACAACAATTGTTTGGCACCGGAGAGTGTGTGGAGCCGGCTTAAGAAGCCGGCTGATTGCAAATTGCGTGCAGGTGAATTTGATGAGCCTTGCTCTCGAGTAGATCACCCCCGCCTCCCTGCACAGCTCTGGCTAAAAAGGGAGAAGGAGACAGGGATTAGTAAAGAAAAAGACAAACATAAATCATAACCATGACATACTGCATAATTAGGATATTTCCAATATTTTTTTAAAGCTTTATACTGACATCCTTATCTACCTATAAACAATTTTTGAAGGCTACGTCCATCTTTGTGCTTGTACTTACCAATGAAATATCCCTCTGTAATAAGTGACTGTTTTTGAGCTGCTGATGTGGCCATACAATAAGGATGTGTTGTGGGAATTCTCTCATCCCAAAGACGTCACCATACGTCACTTCATGTCATGCTTTTATAACATCTATAAAAAATGGTCCTGTTCAGTTTTTTACTATAAATTTGATTATAGGAAGTGTCTCTTAAATTTTGAATAGTTCCTTTAACCGTGACCCTCATTGTTTTGAAGATGTCGGTTCTACCTACAAATTCTAATCTTGTTAGTCATTTTAGAATGTCCCATTCATTGAGAATCAACCACTGCTGCCCACAAAAAATACTGAGGGAAAGAATCTGGACGGTTGGTTTCAGAGGCTTTTGAAATGACTGAAATAAAAATAATACAAATACCTCTTCAGTTTTCTCAATGGAAAGAGGTCTTATTTATTGTGCTTTGTTTAAAAGTAGGGTTTCAGTTGGTCTGTCAGACTGCACAAACAAGAATGACATGGCAACACTCATAACCATAGCATTATGGTGTGATTTAAATGTCTGTAAACACATTACTTAATGTACTGAATGTTTTTAGATATTAATTTAAGGTTTAGGTAGTCATGTGCTTTATGATGCAATTTTCAGCCATTTATATCGAGTTTATTTTTAATGTATAAATTAAGTTAAGACGGCAAATTTTAATCAATGACCTTGCCATTAACAGTACTCTGCCAACAATAAATCCCAATTATCCCCTTTTTTATATTGTCATTGTAGAACTGTTTTAATATGCCTCCTCTGTTTACATAATTGTTTGACTTCACTTGGACTCGAGGTTAACTTGCAAATAAATAACACATTAGTCTACCTGTTTTGTCATGTTTTGGAAGACAAATTGATTCAATTTTCACCTTATGTCTTTCTGTCTTCACTGAGGGCCATGCTGAGATTTTAGTGCAGTGGTTTCCTTGCCCTGGATGGTATGTATTTTTTGTTGAAGTTTGCTTTACTGTTCATGATTGGCCAGGGGGAGCAGACCTAACACAAGATAAACCTTTTTTTTCATCTTAAACAGCACTTTCATAAATGAAAGCAGTGCCTGATTGTCAAGGAAGTCACGTCGTAGTTAAACAATGTTAGGACAGCATAGTGCGAAAGATTTGAAATAAAAATTACAGCATAATGAAAGAGAGTACACCCCAGTTCAATATGACTAAAAATGTTAAATGAGTCAAAATTGAATAATCTTTTACTAATGTTGGTTATGTTGGGGTAAAGTGTAGGGTAATTTATTCGCTCATAAATGCAATTAATAACCTGAGACCTTCCTTTGTTGGGATCTAACTGTTAGTTTTGTATGGTGCAATGGAAAAAATGACATGACAGCTGGGAGTTAGACAGCACAGACAAACTGTCCCATATTAATTCAGTATGTGTAACTATCTTCAGTAGTCTAGTTATTATTTTTAGATCTTATGATCAGTCTGTTTGTATGTATTTTTGAATATTACCTGATTTCACCTAGGTAAAATACAATGTTAAGTTTGGGACAGTTCACCTGTTTTGCCAAACACCCTTCTTTAATGTCATGCTTTGTCATGTCATGCAAGTCTTTGAGTGAATCAGAATAATTAAAAATGGAATACTGTTTGTTATTGTCTATTGTCTTTCAGTATCCTCTAAGCTCCATGGAGACATCTCACTTTCCCACTGTCACTGATGCTTAATAGATGTGTACCAATGGTTTTCTGTGCAGTTTTCATCACCTGCTGCAGAGCCTTCGTATCCTTGGTCCTGCATGAACCATGCCCGTGTTTGTGGTGTGGTGTGGTGTGATGTGATGTGATGTGATGTGATGTGAGGTAGTCCTCTGCGATGTTGAATGTTTTTAAGTTAAGATTTCCATCTATTTCCAAATTGTATTCAAATCAATTGAAAAAAACACCCCTAAATTTTCATCTTAAAATTTCTTTCTTTGTTCAACTCTTACTGAAAAAATCCTACTGATGTAAAGGGGGTGCAGGGATATGGTAGTACTTACTTTCTTTTAAAGAAGTACCTCACCATTGGACAGATGGCCCTTTCTGACACCTGGCCTTTGAACAAAACTTCCTGCAGTACTAAATGCATATATTTCAAAATCTGAGCTGTGGTAATCATTTTTGCTTAAAATGGTACAAAGCCTGCAACAATCACTATCCTTTTTTGTGTTGATGATTTGTGGGACAGTAACATATTTTGCCACGTTTCTTGCAGCGAAACAAGATGGAGGAACTCATGTAAGCCAAAAGGCAATCACCAAAGATAATATATGCAGATTAATAGTTCTATTTCATCCCTGCTGACTGCCAGAGGGTGGAGCTGAAAGCACTGAATATTTCCTTTGTACACACACAGTTCGAATATGTATGCCAACAACGTCACCTGTGAACCTTGGATGACTCATAAGAGGCTATTGCTTAGGCTGTCGTTGTAGGTTCTATTCCTCTTTTCTTCATGCGTGCATTCCGTCTGTTGAGACACTGTCACTTGACGCATTATAACTGTGTTGGTCGGAGCAGGGAAATTTTGGCCTTGGAAGGCTGCAGCGGCTGTCCTTCCTTGGTTTGTTGGATTCTTCATATAGTGCTCAGGTGCCCTTTTTGATTTTTGTTTGCTTCATTTCCCTTTCTAGGCATAAAGTAGGCAATCTGTCCTTTAGCAAGTTGAGATCTGGCTGGTGTAGGCAGCATTCTCGCTCTCCTCCCCCAGCATTGTTGTGTGATTAAATGTTATATTGGGTTTCTGTCTGTGTTTGTCGAAGTCAAGTTAACAGAAACCTTGAAGGCATTTTGATTATTGTAGTTCTATTGGTCTTGTTTATTAGTTTTAGCCACCTACTTACTGTATTATTGGTCTGGTTACCAGTGGCGTTCGCGTCCGAGCTAACTGGTACTTTTTTTTTTTGTCTTCATACCTCCACCTGTACTGGTTTGGGCGGCATACGCACCCTCTGTCCCCGGCTACGGGGTCAAGGTGATAGTTTGGTTAACTTGTAGGAGAGCTCAAGCCTCTACTGGTGAAGGCAGTGTTTGCATCCCCTTTCCCAGCTTATGGTGTGAGGTGTACTTAGCTGTGGTGCCTGCGCTTGATTGACTGGGGCAGCGCACACAGTTGACAGTGGCCATGACCTCTGCCGGGGCTACCTCGATCCTGATCACCTGAGGGAAGGGCTGTCTGCTAATCCATGTATGAACTGCAGCTTCATGCGTTGGGCACTGCGTGCTGCTAGACTGGCGCAAGTGTCCTCAGTAGGTGAGAGTGACTTTTTGTCCCCAGGATGGCTATCATCAGCCCAGCCTAGACATTCAAAACATCTGGGCGAGCCCGCCACTGCAACTGCCCCCTCCAGGAAGAAGGCAAAATTGGGACACAGGCTTTCCTTAGAGTTGGATCAGCTTTCTGCTGAGTTGATTTAGATGAGATCCCTTTTTCAGGCTGGCCAACCTGATTCGTCGTCAGAGGACTCCATCCATGCCTGTGCTGGTTCTGGAGGATAATGTCCTCTCTCTGGCAGCTTCGGCCTCTCACTTCCAGGATGATGAGGGTGGTTGGGCTTCTCCAACCTAAGAGCCTTGCTCCTTTTCCTCAGCTCAAGGCTTGCTTAGTGACACAAGGGAGGCGATTATGCGCATGGCTCTGGGCCTCCTGCAGCTGGACATACCACAGCAGGCTGAGTTTGCCCCTGAGGGCACTGTCTACAGGTGCAGGTGGGCCCCAACTGCTTTTGCTTTTCTGCCCTCAGAGGAATACCTAAAGGAGTCGCATGCCTGTTTGAGGGATAGTGGTGCTCTCTCGCGTCTTCTGGCAGATGTGTTGCACACACGGATAAGAAGATGCTCCAAGCATGCATGAGTTATCAAAAGTTTATTTAATTTGTCTTTTCTCTCCACAGGTGTACTCACAATACAGTCACGTTCACCCAGCTGCTACATACTGTTCTCTCCCGGTCCACTCACTGTACCACTTGTACGTTGAACCCCAGAAGGACCCACTTTGGCTGTCGTCCGTGCCTGTATGAACTTTGCTCTATTTACTTTAATAACCATCCCGGTAGAGAACACAAAATAACAAGTATTTAAAGAATACTGTTTAATAAAAATAAGGGGGGTGTCCCTAATTCTGCACAACATTATGGCTGGTCCCACAGATGGCATGAAGTAGATGCTTGCTGTTGAGCCTGCCATTGAGTCCCTCATTGTGACACCTGATGAGGTGCTGTGCCTGGCTGTCCAATGCCCCTCAACCCCAATGTCGAGCCACAGATGACCTTCCCACGAGGGCCTACAATGCCAGCACACAGGCTGGCCGTATTGGCAACTCCCTGACTCATGCCCTTTTTGCTTCTCTGCAGGAAGACACTGTTGAAGCTTCCTCAATCAGCTTTAGTGATGCAGCATCGCAGGCTTTCGCCCTTATGTCTAAGGAGCTAAGAAGTTGTGATAGTAAAACAAATTACTAAAAATTTGTTCATTTTAGCTATTTCACTTTTATTTTAAACTGCTAGGATTTTCAGAGGGTCCTTTGAAGTTTGATATGTCTTTGGATGTGTCCATCAACATCTGTCTGTGTGCATGTGCCCTCTGGTAGGTGCTAAGAGAATTACTTGTGTCCCTTTTTGAGGGGGGTTCAGAGGCTGCATCCCTCAAGAGTCCCACAAGCCCCAGAATGGGACCTGTCCCTGGTGCTGGACGATCTGTGCCAGCCTCCTTTTGAGCCTTTGGCACGGGCGGAACTGAAGTGGGTGTCATGTAAAACTGTGTTCCTACTGGCCATTACCTCAGCAAAGTATGTCAGTAATTTACACAGCCTTTCAGCAAGAGTCTCATGCCTGAGGTGGAACTTAGATGGCTTAGGTGTCACACAGAGGCCAAACACAACTTTTCTACCGAAGGTGCTGTCTCGTTCTCAAGGTGTGTAATTAGGATTCCCCATCACTTTGTTGGTATGAGTCATTCAGTGCTTTCAGCACTGCCTTCTGGCGGGTCAGAAAGGAAGAAGTAGAATGAGAGTTACGGATGTAACTGCAGTTCTATGAATCCAGAATGAATGCCAGACCACTCTGTCACTCAGAAGCCTTATATTCCCATGAGAAGATTCTGGAAGAACAGAACCTATTATGACATCGGATGATATAGCCTTTTACGGGTCATCCAAGGTTCACGGGTGATGTTGTTGGCATACATACTCAAACTGTGTGTGCGCAAAAGGGAATAATCAGTGCTTTCAGCACCACCCTATGGTGGTCATTTAGGATTCGTAGAACCACAGTTATATCCATAACTCTTGTTTTATGCACATAATTTGTCATTGGTTTGTTACCAAAGTAAAATGTTAATATCTGTTTCTCACCAAATGGCTTGACCATCCTAATTTACTAAAAGGCAGTGCAGATTATTTAGGTTACCATACACACATAGTCGAGACGTGAGTTGGAAGAGACATATATATATCTTTTTATATTTTTATTTATTTTTCTTTTATTATTTATTTATTAATTTATTTATTTTTGCTGAGTCCAATAGGTGCAATCCGACCCAATCAATTAGGCTACCATAAATTTTTGGCCTGAACTCATCAATGTAACATTCTGGATTTTTGTCATGTTGTTTCCTGTTTTATTTTGTAATGTTAACCTCATGTGTTGTTTCAGTTTCCTGTGTTTTCCTGCCTTTCATCAACCACACCTGCAGCCACTCACTCACCTGCCCCTGATTACCCTATTACCATCCCTGTTTTTTTGTTTGTTTTGTTTTGTTTTGCATTTGTTCTCATAGTTTGAGGCCACATTGGGTAACAACTTTTTATGAGATTGATGCACTTTTGGTCTTGCAGCC
>JAPZDZ010098953.1:0-17042 GCA_029783805.1 Acanthurus tennentii
CCTTGCTTTCTCTCCCCTTTCTATCTATCTCTTCCCCTCCCCCCTCCTGCCCCCCCTTCTCTCTCTCTCAACCCAACTAGTGCCGTCAGATCCCGCCCACCTCTGAGTCTGGATCCGTCCGAGGTTTCTGCCTGTTAAAAGGCAGTTTTTCCTCGCCACTGTCGCCAAGTGCTGGTGTAACCCAGGTGACAAATCCTGGATATGCCAGCCTTCCTCTCCGTGCACCTCTGTGTATTAGTCCCGTCTTTAAATCTCACGTCAGTCCCGGCTCTAAACCTCGCGTGGTTTCGACCTATTCTCGCGAGATCTCGGCGTCAGTCAGGCCAATCATTGACCTGCTTTGAGTGACGTTACTTGCGGTCACGTGACTCGACCGAGCCAATTTGTCTATCAGGCATTCGTCTATCTGGCCGCGGTGATTTACTCTGAATGCGTGCATTGGGCAAGTTGGTTGAGAGTCGGGCTGCAGGTTGGTAGAGGATTAATTATTTCACTGTTTACATCAAAATTCAGCTTGACATTCAACATACTTTATATTACGTTGTAGGAGCTTTCTGCCGCATTCCGATTTCAATTGGAAGAGCTTGTGCGTCAGCCGTACTTTATGGAATTGGTGAGTAAGGAAATGTTTGTGCTAAGTGTTAGCTTAGGTAGCCTCCATTCATTTCAATGCACACGCTTAGCATACTCACATACCAAACTTTATGCCTTGTTCTTTATAATGTCCCTTCATTGATCAAATGACATGATGTCTGAATGAATGTATATTTATATATTTACTAGAGCAGTGCTATGGCACATGAGCACTTTAGCTGTGTACTTTAATGAATTTATGTCTGCTTGGTTAAATAATATATCAAGTATTTTGGTGTTTATATTGAATGTAAATACTACTTTATATTTTTATATTTTTGAATTTATTGTATGGAAATTATAGTACAACTGGTGCTATTACTTTTTGTGTGCACACTGGAGCTAAAGTTATATTATGATGATTGATTAATCGATTGAACTTTGGCCTTGCTCTGCAGGCCAGGTATCAAATTGATGGCGAGCTAAAAAAGGAGCAGGCCTAGAGCCTTGGAAGCCACAAGAACCGGAACTGCAAAGCGGCACCCCTCCCCTGCTAGGCCGGTAGGGGGCTCTGTGCAGCCCACCAAACTCACCCCCCACACACACAGCCATTTTGCCCACTGAATTACACACCACCCCCCCCTTCACGGACTCTTATATGCACTCACCTTCCTTCCAGATTAGTAATCAAACTTGGACGTGGGGTTGAATGAACTGTGGTTGGGTGGGGACTGTTCAACTGTTTGGGATTGTTGAGACCATACAGTGTGCTTGACTTTTGATCTTGCCAGTTAATCGCTGGTTGGGTAATTCTGATATTTGGAACTGTATATTGTTATGCCAAACAAACTGATCGCTTGTTGTTTTTGAATGGCCATTCATGTTTTGCATTTTTGTCCATTGTATATATATGTGTCTTTATTATTTTTTTTCTTCATAATATATGGTACCGACTAAAAGCAAACTCAGTCTCTTGTCATTCCCTCCTAGAGCCGGATCCTAGTATTCTGATAACTAGCCTGATAATAAGCCTTTTCAGCTATTACAGCACTACACTTAAATACTCTTTATTTAAATTCTGAACGTAGTTGCTACATAAATTGTGGCGAGCTAGCCAGGAGGGTATTTTTTCCGACAGAGCTGAACAGAAAAAAAAGTAAGTTGACACTATATTGTAAACATGGACATTTTAGAGAAACACGGCATAAAGATTCCCAATTCTGTTTTGGTCAAATACGCAACTAGTCAGGAAACAGACGACGAAGTTGTTGATTTTTTGAGTCAGTATGGCAAACCATCCAAAGTTGTATCCATTACTGAATCCGGTTGTGTTTTTGATGCGATGATTATTGTAGAATTTGATTCGGGTAATGCTTTAGTCGAGTTGAGAAAGGTTTTGCCATACACTTACATTTGTGATAGTGAAAAAATTACATATGACATCTGTGAATTGTCAGCTGTGTGCTCTGAATTTGAAGGCAAGCTTAAGACACAAACTTACCTTTCTGACTTGAAAAAGTTAGCTAAACTCACAGGACAGGATTATGCGGAAGTCCTCAAGGGAGTGGAGTGATGGGGAGTGATGGGAGGGAGTGATGTCTCTACTGGGCCAGTCCATCCATGAGCTCAGTGATTCATCAGAAGTAAAGACTCTTCCAGATGTCAGTGCTGGTGTGATGTCCTCCGTACCCAGTACCACTCCTCCTGCACAGTTGCCGAGTGCTGCCCTCTATGGTCTGCAAGGTGCTACAGCCTCAGCTCAAGATGTAAAGGAAGAATTTCCACAAGTACATCCTGATCCCGCTGCTCAACGTGGAGCCATGCCAAGGCCTTCACTGCCAGCCATGACACTCCCTGATCTGAATCCACCTGGGGTGCAGCGGTATGTAGTTGAGCACATTGTAAAGAGTGAAGATGGAGCTACACACCTTTCTTTGCAAAGTCTCAGATCCTTCTCAGGCCGAACTCCAAGACCCCAGCATGAAGCAGATTTTGAAACCTGGCGCTCTGGTGTTGACCTTCTGCTGCAAGATCCTGCAGTATCAGATCTACAGCAGTCAAGGAAAATATTTGAGAGTCTGTTCCCGCCAGCAGCAGATATGGTGAAGCACCTCAAGCCGGAAACGCCACCAAAGACCTTTCTTCAGATCCTGGACTCTGCTTATGGAACTGTTCAAGATGGCAATGAACTGTATGCAAAGTTTATGGAGATGTTCCAGGATGGTGGTGAGAAACCTTCAACATATTTGCAACGCTTGCAAATCGCACTCAACTTGGCCTTGAAGAGAGGAGGAGTTTTAGCCACTGATTTGGATCGTCACCTGCTGAATCAGTTTTGTCGTGGCTGCTGGGACAACATACTCATATCAGAACTCCAACTGAAACAACGCAAGTCCTGCCCACCATCTTTTGCTGAGTTCCTGCTGTTACTTCGAACAGAAGAAGACAGAGAGGCTGCAAAAGCTCAGCGTATGAAGCAGCACCTTGGCTCAAAAGCCAGAGCCGGGGCGCATGCCCAATATGCTTATACCAATCCAGAAAAAACTACAGTCGACGCCCTGACTACTATCACGCAGCAGCTCGCCCAGCAGTTAGCCGACATACAAAAGCAACTGGCATCTCTCACTGCTACCCACTCTGGTCAAAAACAGCCCACCTCCAAGTCCACTCTGGTCAGCAAGCTCAGCGAAAGCCAGAAGACCAACAAACCGACTCGTTTTTCCCCAAAGCCAACAGCAGAACCCAAGCCAGGTTACTGCTACAACTGTGGTGAAGATGGTCACATAAAGCCAAATTGTGACAACGATCCCAACCCTTCACTGGTAGCAATGAAAAAGAAACAGTTCACAGAGAAACAGAAGAAATGGCAGAGGCCCAACCCTCATCACAGCTCATCTTTAAACTAGAGCCAGTTCTTGTTGAGGGACAAACGGGAACTGCTGAGGACCCACCACGTCCCACCAAGCAGCCAGCAGTGAAGTGCAGTGACAAGTCGCATTCCACTACCACTGAATCTACCCGCCTGCCAAAAGGTTTGATTGGATCCAGATGCACCGGCCAAGTCAATATAGCTGGCCAAGATTTTCAGTGCTTGCTGGATACTGGATCTCAAGTGACAACTATACTGATATCAATCTACAATCAACATTTCTCACAACAACCGGTAAACCCACTGTGTGAGTTGTTACAAGTAGAGGGAGCTGCCGGACAAGAAGTACCGTACTTGGGTTATATTGAAGTGACCATAACGTTTCCAAAAGAGTTCATTGGTGCTGACATGAATGTATCTACCCTGGCACTAGTA
This sequence comes from Acanthurus tennentii, assembly GCA_029783805.1. Taxonomy (NCBI): domain Eukaryota; kingdom Metazoa; phylum Chordata; class Actinopteri; order Acanthuriformes; family Acanthuridae; genus Acanthurus; species Acanthurus tennentii. Next base: position 3,878 of record JAPZDZ010098953.1, read on the forward strand.
GTTCCAGATGTCGGGCCAGGATTCCACTCCCAAGTTCTAGTTGGGATGAACACACTGGAACCCCTTTATGAGACATACCTTGAAAGTGAGTGTGCCAGCTATAAACCCTCTCTGCATGGCTACAGGGCAGTCCTACAGCTACTCCAGCTACGGCACCAGCGAACCCAAGGATCCAGCTCAAGTGTTGTGAGGTTGGCCAGTAAAACACCTATCCAAGTTCCAGCTGGTCACACCATGGTTATTGAGGGTTCCATCCGTGCCAATCCGCCACTCATCGGCAAGTGTGCTCTGATAGAACCGCCAGCCGTAGCTCTGCCTGGTGCCCTTTTTGTAAAAAGCTGCTTGGTTACACTGCCCAGCCACTCACCATACAAGATCCCAATTGTTGTCACCAATGAATTAGGGCAGAATATCACCCTCTCACCATTGAGTGTCATTGCTGAACTCACCCTGTCACCACAGATTCTGTCCCAGAATGTTTCCATCCCTGCACAGCCGAACACAGAAATCAAACTGAAGTTTGACTTTGAGAATTCCCCAGTACCTCCAGAATGGAAAGACCGGGTCATATCCAAGCTTGAACAGATTCCTGAAGTATTCTCCCACCATGACCTGGATTTTGGACGGACCGACCGTGTCAAACACCACATCCGCCTCCACGACGAGACTCCATTCAAACATCGAGCTCGACCTATCCACCCTCGTGACATTGAGGCAGTCCGCGACCATCTGCGTGACCTGTTGGAGGCTGGGGTGATAAGAGAATCTGAGTCCCCTTTCTCTTCACCAATTGTGGTTGTACGGAAGAAGAACGGAGACGTGAGGCTGTGCATCGACTACCGTAAGCTCAACCTTCACACCATCAAGGATGCTTACGTGCTCCCAAATCTGGAGGAGTCCTTTTCAGCTCTCACTGGCTCACGATGGTTTAGCGTCCTTGATCTCAAGTCAGGATACTACCAAATTGAAATGGCCGAAGCTGATAAACCAAAAACGGCATTTGTAACACCATTGGGCTTTTGGGAGTTCAACAGAATGCCTCAAGGAGTAACCAATGCACCGAGTACATTTCAGCGCCTTATGGAGAGGTGTATGGGCGACCTACATCTGAAGGAGGTTCTTGTGTTCCTGGATGATCTGATAATCTTCTCCAACACCCTTGAGGAACATGAAAGCCGGCTGTTGAGAGTACTCCAGCGACTCAAAGATTATGGCCTCAAGTTGTCACCGGAGAAATGTAAATTTTTCCAAACATCGGTGCGCTATCTCGGCCATATTGTCTCTGAACAGGGTGTGGAGACCGACCCGGATAAGATAAGTGCACTAAAATCCTGGCCAGTTCCACAGACATTGAGGGAATTGAGATCCTTTTTAGGATTTGCAGGGTATTACCGCAGATTCATTCATGGCTACGCAGCCATGGCCAAACCCTAAAATGAACTGACCAAGGGGTACGCACCAACTCGTCATAAAAACTGTAAGCCATTGTTGAAACCCAGGTATGACGCTAAACAGCCATTCAATGAGAGATGGTCATCAGATTGCCAAAATGCATTTGATACCCTAGTCGAAAAACTAACAACAGCCCCAGTGCTTGGATTTGCCAATCCAAAGGAACCTTACATTCTGCACACTGATGCCAGCACTACAGGCCTTGGAGCAGCACTTTATCAGGAGCAGGAGGGGAAGCTGCGTGTGATAGCGTATGCCAGTAGGGGGCTGTCTGTAAGTGAGTCCAGATATCCAGCACACAAACTGAAATTCTTAGCATTGAAATGGTCTGTGACAGAGAAATTTCATGATTATTTGTATGGGTCCAGTTTCACTGTCATTACAGACAACAATCCATTGACTTACATCCTGACGTCAGCCAAACTCGATGCTGCCAGCCACAGATGGCTTGCTGCACTTTCTACATATGATTTCAAACTACAATACCGAGCCGGGAGCCAAAATCAAGATGCTGACGCACTCTCTCGAAGACCCCATCACCAATCAGCTGACTCGAATTGTCAGAAAGAGTGGGATATGGTCAACCAGTTCACCCATGACCATGTAGATCCTGGTAACACAGTTCAGCTGGATCCAGATGTTGTGGCGGCCATTTGTCACAGTTGTCTGTTGAGAGCCTCAGGATATGAAAGACCCCCTCATAGCTGCATAACTCTGGTTGAGTCACTAAGTATGTCAGCTACTGCCATCCCTGACCACTACGCCAACGAGACTAACCAGGGTTTATCAGTTGTGCCTTCCCTATCTCACCTTGACCTCCAGGAGAAGCAGAGAGCAGATCCAAGTCTACGTGAGGTGATCCACCAACTCCAAACTGGGGAGAAAGTCCCTCCCACTGTTCGGAAGGAGTTGCCAGATGTTGCTCTCCTGCTTAGAGACTGTAACCGCCTTGAACTTCAGGATGACCTCCTTTACAGAAGGCGGCAGGATAAGGAGCATGTTACATATCAGCTTGTGCTGCCAGAGGAACTGCGCTCTGTTGTCCTTACCAGCCTCCATGACGACATGGGCCATATGGGGGTTGAAAGAACACTTGACCTTGTGAGATCCCGGTTCTTCTGGCCACGTATGGCTGCAGATGTTGAAGCAAAGATCAAGACATGCAATCGCTGCGTTCGACGGAAAGCGCTTCCAGAGCGAGCTGCACCGTTAATGAATATAAAGACCAGTCGACCTCTTGAGTTGTTGTGTATGGACTATCTGACACTCGAGCCAGATCAGAGTAATACCAAAGACATTCTAGTTCTCACCGATCATTTCACCAAATATGCCGTGGCTATTCCAACGGCTAATCAAAAAGCGAAGACGGTTGCTAAGTGTTTGTGGGAGAACTTCATTGTGCATTATGGCATTCCAGAGCGTCTGCACACAGACCAAGGGCCTGATTTTGAGTCTCACCTCATTAAAGAGCTCTGCAACATTGCTGGTATAGAAAAGACTCAGACTACACCGTACCACCCTCGTGGGAACCCTGTAGAGAGGTTCAATCGAACCCTGTTGAGCATGTTGGGTACGTTGGAGCCTGAGCAAAAGCAGAGATGGAAGGAGTACGTAAAGCCGCTGGTCCATGCGTACAACTGTACTAAAAATGAGGTCACAGGCTACACTCCTTATGTGCTCATGTTTGGACGTTCCCCAAGGCTACCTGTCGACCTAGCTTTTGGACTACCTGTCCGAGATGCATCATCCACATCACACTCCCAATATGTGCAGAACCTTCGCTCTCGGCTGGAGGAAAGTTATCAGCTGGCATCTAAAACTGCAGCAAAATCAGCAGAAAGAAACAAAATGCGGTTTGATCAACGTGTCAAACCATCTACGCTGGAAAAAGGAGACAGAGTCCTCGTCCGGAATGTCCGGCTGCGTGGGAAACACAAGCTGGAGGACAAATGGGAAAAGGACATCTACATTGTAGTTAGCCGTGCAGGTGATCTCCCTGTTTATACAGTACGACCTGAAAAGGATTCATCCGAACGAAGTCGAACCCTGCATAGAGACCTCCTGCTTCCATGTGGATTCTTACCTGAGAGTAAAGGACCAGAGCTGCCATCAGCTACAACTGTAAACAGACCCCAAACTCGAAGCCAGAAGAAACCAGTTGTAGACCCAGAGGAGTGTTTTAGTGAAGAAGAGGATTGGAGACTTCATCCAGTTTCAATAGCACAACCAGTGATGTTCCATGTTGAAGGTGCTCTCCCTGTCCCCTCCTCAATCCGCCCTGATGCAGTTCCTGAAAGCACTCACTTACCGGAAACCCACTTACCTGCTGTTGGGAAGTCCTCTCGAGCTGCCGATGCCTTGGAGCCATCTTCATCCAGTGAGGAGGAGGATATTGTCCCTGAGGAACCTGGAGAAGAGAGGGAGATGGAAACAAGAGAAAACTTACCAGAATCCGCAGACCCTGGTGTCCTGAGGGAGATCCAGAGCTCCTAGGCCCAGTAGAGACATCCCCTAATTCGGCAGTAACATCTCCCAGGGCACCCACCTCTATTCCTGAGGATGGAAATGCTGTGGAGACGGTTGAATCTGATCAGCCTATCCATTGTTCATCGAGACAGAGAAAGCCGCCTGAGCGCTTGCAGTACTCTGCTTTAGGCAGACCATTAATCTCTGTAGTGCAAACGCTTTTCCACAGTCTAGCCGATGCTTACGATGAGGTTTTCAGCACCCCTGCTCCTGGCCTCACGTATGTCCCTATGTCAATGTAGTTAAACATGCTCCGGAGTTGCATGATTTTAAGGGGGGAGGGTGTAACCCAGGTGACAAATCCTGGATATGCCAGCCTTCCTCTCCGTGCACCTCTGTGTATTAGTCCCGTCTTTAAATCTCACGTCAGTCCCGGCTCTAAACCTCGCGTGGTTTCGACCTATTCTCGCGAGATCTCGGCGTCAGTCAGGCCAATCATTGACCTGCTTTGAGTGACGTTACTTGCGGTCACGTGACTCGACCGAGCCAATTTGTCTATCAGGCATTCGTCTATCTGGCCGCGGTGATTTACTCTGAATGCGTGCATTGGGCAAGTTGGTTGAGAGTCGGGCTGCAGGTTGGTAGAGGATTAATTATTTCACTGTTTACATCAAAATTCAGCTTGACATTCAACATACTTTATATTACGTTGTAGGAGCTTTCTGCCGCATTCCGATTTCAATTGGAAGAGCTTGTGCGTCAGCCGTACTTTATGGAATTGGTGAGTAAGGAAATGTTTGTGCTAAGTGTTAGCTTAGGTAGCCTCCATTCATTTCAATGCACACGCTTAGCATACTCACATACCAAACTTTATGCCTTGTTCTTTATAATGTCCCTTCATTGATCAAATGACATGATGTCTGAATGAATGTATATTTATATATTTACTAGAGCAGTGCTATGGCACATGAGCACTTTAGCTGTGTACTTTAATGAATTTATGTCTGCTTGGTTAAATAATATATCAAGTATTTTGGTGTTTATATTGAATGTAAATACTACTTTATATTTTTATATTTTTGAATTTATTGTATGGAAATTATAGTACAACTGGTGCTATTACTTTTTGTGTGCACACTGGAGCTAAAGTTATATTATGATGATTGATTAATCGATTGAACTTTGGCCTTGCTCTGCAGGCCAGGTATCAAATTGATGGCGAGCTAAAAAAGGAGCAGGCCTAGAGCCTTGGAAGCCACAAGAACCGGAACTGCAAAGCGGCACCCCTCCCCTGCTAGGCCGGTAGGGGGCTCTGTGCAGCCCACCAAACTCACCCCCCACACACACAGCCATTTTGCCCACTGAATTACACACCACCCCCCCCTTCACGGACTCTTATATGCACTCACCTTCCTTCCAGATTAGTAATCAAACTTGGACGTGGGGTTGAATGAACTGTGGTTGGGTGGGGACTGTTCAACTGTTTGGGATTGTTGAGACCATACAGTGTGCTTGACTTTTGATCTTGCCAGTTAATCGCTGGTTGGGTAATTCTGATATTTGGAACTGTATATTGTTATGCCAAACAAACTGATCGCTTGTTGTTTTTGAATGGCCATTCATGTTTTGCATTTTTGTCCATTGTATATATATGTGTCTTTATTATTTTTTTTCTTCATAATATATGGTACCGACTAAAAGCAAACTCAGTCTCTTGTCATTCCCTCCTAGAGCCGGATCCTAGTATTCTGATAACTAGCCTGATAATAAGCCTTTTCAGCTATTACAGCACTACACTTAAATACTCTTTATTTAAATTCTGAACGTAGTTGTTACACTTGCTCATGTGGAAATTGATTTCAATTGTTGGGTTCCTATAAATCTAAAATACAAATGTATATTTAGAGTGTGGTCTTGACATGCTGCACATGTAAAGTGTCTTAAGACAACTATGTTGTGATTTGACGCTATATAAATAAAATTGAATTGAATTAAATTGAATTGAATTGATGTTTTGAGTAAAGTTCGGTTAAGTTAAATATGTTTTTTTTCTATTAGACAAGTAATGTTTAAATAAAACAATATGTATCCTTTAATTTACAGATATTCATCTCTGGCTGTGTGATCTGGTGCTCTCCTGCTTTTGCTGCTGTCAAAGGCGATCTACCTGCGAGTTTCCTGCTATTCCCTGCGCTACATCTGTGATCCTCTGATCCAGAACACGTTTACATACAGATACATTCATTCAATTTAAAAAAATACACATTACTAATTGGCAATCCACACACATTTTTACTCATTCTCCATACAAGCACACAAAAACACACACACACACACACACACAGACCCACACATACACACACGCACAATTAGTTGATCTCCCACTGCCAAGGTGAGTTTAAACATTTTTGTACTTGAATGCTGACTTTGCTGGTAAAGCATTGTTTGTGAGGATGATTGGCACAGATTCACTTTAATTTTTCAAGCTTCTTTGTGAACTTTGAAAAAAATATACTTTTTTTTTGTTTTTCAGTCTTAGATGCCGCGTGCTAAGTCCCACCGTCGTGCCCAGGCCATGAAGCGGAGGACGGCGCAGCGGCAGCCGTGGACCCCTCGGCTGCCTGTCCCCGAGTTTGTTGCTCGTAAGTATCAAACAGTTTTGTTTTGTTTTTTTTAAATGTTGAACTGACGCAGTTTAAATGTAATGTAAAGATGTACAAATTTTATGTCATCATCCTTCACTTTGTTGTCAACCACACAGGGCGCGTTACCGGTTACCGCCATCGTGCACGGAGATGGCGAACTTCCGAGCTGACCCAGCGGACCTTTAAGTTTGTCGCTCCAGCCCAGCAACCGGACAAAAAGGTATTAGTTTTTCTTTTCAGAAAGACAGTGCTGGTTGTAATAAGTCATGGTTGGTGTCTGTGTTCTAAAGCAGTGTCTCTTTTGTTGCAGCTGGTGTTCGTCGTGGGAGACTGGCACCTGCGTTCCATTGTGGAGAGCTTCGTCGCCATGCCAGAGGTACCTCTCTCTTTTGCTTTTCTCTCTGTTCCAGGTGCAGAGGCAGCAGAGCTGAGGACGGAGGTGTCGCACGTCACTCTCCCGTGGACCCCGGACACTGTCTGCGTGTGTGCCCAGAGCAACAACCTCACAACCAGCAGGACCATCAGTGAGGCGGCGTTGGATTCTGGTGCCCTCCTGGTGGCAGTCAGCAGCCGCTGGCCCAAGGTGTGTTTAATTTGCAGTTGCTGTGGTCAGTTTGTTTTGTTCTGTGCAGTCACAGCCAGAGACTTTTTAAGCTTGTGTTTTCTGGTGTGCTTATTTTAGTAACTAACTATTTTAGAAATTGTAAATTTTTTTGTGTGTGTGTGTGTGTGTCTGTGTATGTGTAAGTGTTTGTGCTGCACTTCCCTCCACGCCTGAACATCGAGCCGGGCTTTCAAGAGCTGCTCCCCCTGGAGTTCCGCCGTGTCGCAGCACGCATGGGTATGTTTAAGTTTTGGTCATTTGCACCATTATAACTGACGTATCATCAAATCAACCTCACATGTTTTACATGAGTATAACTATTACCAGAATTTATGATGTTTCTCACTTTTGCAACAGGTTTCCCATACGTGCCTGTGGCAAAGCACCTCCCTGTACACCGGTTGGAGCTGTGGTGCCCTGATGGTGTAAGTACAGCATCCTTTGTTGTTTTGACATGACACATAGAGGAGTTGAATGTTTCCATTTTCAATACACATGTTGACTGCAATGTGTTCTGTGTTTGACTGTTTTTCAGGAGCACCTCAGCGACACTGATGGCACGCCGGTCTTGGTGCAGGTGCTAGTGGACGCTGCTGTCCACCAGCTGGCACCTCCTCCACCTATGCCTTCGGTGTCCCCCCGGGCATCGCCTCGTGCCAGGGTCTCTCCTGTGCTGGTCATGACGGGACACAGCCCTGTGCCCCATCACAGTGACCCACTGGAGTGGACCATGTTTGGACAGGAGGGCAAGGTAATGTGTTTCTCTGAGTCTATTTCTGGCTGTACATTTGTGCATTTTTTCTGGTTTTATGTATATATTTTTTTGGTTAAAAAAAAAAAGTTACAAATTTTTTTGTTGTTACATTTAAGGTTCGAGCATCTGTGGTGGAAAAGTCTGTTCTCCCGTCCAACCCTGTGTGGTTCAGTGGTGCTATGTTGGATGCCATGGAGAAGGTTTCTCCTTCTTCTGGCTCTGACGGCACTGCTGTTCCACCAGTTGGCCAGGTAAACTGCCTGAAAATTATATGTACACGATAGTAAGAACTAAACCAGAAGATGGCATTTAACAAGGTTTGCTTTTCTTCTTTTAGACTTCCTCTGTGAGGCGTTGCCCAAGAGGTGTTGCCACACGGTGCAGAGGAGGAAAGCGGCAGTTTGGTATCATGTTTAATATGTGAACTATGTAGTTTTTTTTTTTTCACATATATTTTGATAACATGTGCAGAAACAAAATGAATGAGTGCATTATTTGAATGAGTCTTTTGTCATTCCCTTTCTTTTTTAGGTGCCAGCAACACCTTCACCTGCCCCTATGACCGTGTCTGCCTCCAGGCCCAGCCCAGCAGTGCAGCAGGTTTGTCTTTGTTTGAATTTAATATGTGAGTTATCATTATGAGAGGTAATGGGGAAATTGTTGTCCTGTTTTCTTATTTAGTAAAACCTTGTTTTTGATTTTTGTGTCAGGTGGAGGCGACAGCCCAGAAGTCTGCCAGTGCGGTGCCAGGGGTGGTTGGGGAGGAGGTTGCTGCAGCGTGACATGCCGTCCCGGAGGTGCCACAGAAGATCAGCAAAGCTAAGTGTGGTTTTGTTCCTTATGTTCAGTTTGAGTCTGACAGTGATGCTGTGGCAACAGAGGCTGAGGATAGCAGCAGGATTAGGTTAGCAAAGGTTGTGCGCGGGTCGTTTCACCAGGGTAACGAGCGCTTTGTGTATGGAGGAGTGCATGGCTTTTGCTTTGGTCAGCTTAGCCAAACACACGGTGAGCAGTGTGTTCTCGTGGGACAGGCTTGATCTGGATCGCGTGTTGGTTTTAGGTGATAGGTTGTACACCAGCTTGCATGACTTGAACGTGTTTAGTCGTGTCAAATCTGCTGTCTGTTCCAGATTTGCCACAACAGTTAGAATTAGACAAACAGGTATTTAGGTTCACTTTTGGTGACACTTTTGGTGCAAGTCCAGGTGTTCCCTGTAGGAATGAGAAGATAGTGGCTGATGGTAACTGCTTCTTCAGAGCCATCTCTCAGGCTGTGAGTGGTACAGAGAAGCACCATCGCAAGATTAGGCTGGCTGTTTGTAAAGAGTTGGAAAGGAATGCAGATAGGTATGAAAGTATTTTGAGGAGGGAGTATTCGTCTGTGTTACAGTACATTCAGCAGTCCAGGATGAGAAGTGTGAACAATTGGGCCACAGAGGTGGAGATTCAGGTTGCAGCTGATTGGTTAGGAGTTAGTGTGTGCACTTTCCATGATGGACGTTGGTTAAGGTATAGTTGTAGCAGTAAGCATTTGTCAGCACAGTGTATTTACATAGAGAACATCATGGGAAGGCATTTTGAGAATGTTGTTTGTGTGTGTAAGCCTGGACTGCAGAGTTGTTACAGCTACTGTAAAGTTAGTGAAGTGAGCGGTTACAGTATTAGGTCTAGGATGATGGATGTTGTTGTGGATAGTGACAAAACAGCAGTTGGTTTAGTAGGTTCTCTTTTAGGTGTAGAGGATTTTGACAAGGCTGTGAAGGGTGCTAGTGAGGTAGTGTCAGGTAAAAGGTCTGTTAAGTCCAAGTATCTGAGGCAGAAAAAAAGCAAACAGGAGAAATTGAATGTGTCACTAAGGGAGAAACGTCAGTTAAGAAAAAGGAAGATATATCAAGAAAATATGTCATTCAGGGAGAAGGCAAAGTTGTGGAGTGTAGGAAATTATTGCAGGAATTTACCCCATAGAGAGAGGGTTAAAGTCCTTAGTGTAGATAAATACAGAGAAAGCATCCCACACAGAAAGAGGGTTAAGTAATATAGTATTCGTAAATATAGAGAAAACATCCAACACAGAGAGAAGATTAAATTGTTGAGTTTCAGTAAATATCAAGATAACGAGCACAGGGAGAAAGTTAAAGACAAAAGTAGAGCAGGGAGTAGTAGGAAATATCACAATAGTTTAGAGCATAAGCAGCAAGTTATTTCCAGTGTGAGGTTAAGCAGGAAGCAGAAAATAGAAAAGTCAAAAGATTTTGGTTTTGTAATGGAGCATTTTTTGGAAAAGGTCAGAGATGGACCAGATTTTGTGTGCTGTGTTTGTCATAGGTTGTTGTTTAGATATCAGGTGCTGACTTGTGAAAGGGCAGCTTATAGTAGGAGTTCAGTGACAGCTGGTATTGCAGAAAGGTCTATTGGTGAGCATTATTTGCATGTATGTAATGAGGAGTGTGTTGTGCCCCGTTCGTTGGTTTCATCGCGAGGCCAGCTTTAGATATGTTACACATGTCATCAGTAGATTAGTGCAGGTGAGGTGCCGGCTGAATGCTGGGTTAATAACTTGACACTTGATCCCATTCCGCTTGAACTGGGATGTTTGAATAGCTTAGAGCAGCATTTGATAGCGTTGCATATACCATTTATGAAAATGTTGGCACTGCCTAAAGGAGGTCAGAATGGAGTACATGGACCGGTAACAGTCTGCTTGTGAGGAAGAGGCTGTTGAGGAAAAGGTTGAGTTATGTCAGGATGGAGGTCAGGTTGAGGATCAGCCCAAAGTTGTTGTTGTTGTAGAAGAATCATCAGACATAGTACAAGATGAAATGTTACATGACAGACAACAGCACTGCATGTTTCAGGACACTTGTCTTATGCCTGTTGATATTGGTCAGAAAGCTTTAGATCAGTATTTTGATGACATTGTTAATATAGCACCTGCAGAAGGGAATTGTCCAGTTAGGATGCTTTCCGACCACAAGAATGAAGCAAAGTGTTTCCCCGTGTTGTTTCCTGTGGGTGATAAGACCTTCCATGACAGTTGGTCATATCACTTGACGTTGTTGTGTTATTTTAATAACAGGGTTATGCATGCCGATGGTCGTTTTGCGCGTAATGTAGAGTATGTATTTTTTGCTCAGTATGTGTCTGAGTTGGACAAGGTGATGTCAAGTGTTTCTGTGGCTCTGCGTAAGGGTAAAGGCGGTCAGAGGCCTCAAAGGATTAGTCAGAACATGTTGAAAGATGAGGAGGCCCTGAAGCAGTTGTTAGAGTTTGATGATGGGTTTAGGTTTCTTAAACCTATTAGAGGAACTCCAGCTTTTTGGCAGTCGGTTCAGAAAGATGTCATGGCTTGCGTGCGTCAATTAGGGATTCCCACGTGGTTTTGTTCGTTTTCGTCTGCGGATATGGGCTGGCAGAATCTCCTGACCAGCATCCTGAAACAGGAAGGCAGAACGCAGACGGTAGAGGATTTGGAGTGGGCAGATAGGTGCGAGTTGTTGCGTCGTAATCCGGTCACAGCCGCGAGGATGTTTGACTACAGGTGGCATTGTTTTTTGAAAGAGGTTCTCATGTCTCCCTGTCAACCAATTGGCAAAATCATTGATCACTTTTATAGAGTAGAATTTCAGCAGCGCGGTTCTCTTCATATTCACTGTAAGTTTTGGATCTAGGGTGCTCCCCAAATTGATAAGAGCACAGATGAGGAGGTGGTTGAGTTTATTGATAAATACATTACATGTGAGTTACCCTCAGATGATGACACACTATTGGACTTTGTGTCATCAGTTCAAACACATTCTAGATGGCATTCAAAGTCGTGCAAAAAAAAACAAAACGACATGTCGTTTCAATTTCCCAAAACCTGTTTCTGCGTGGACATTCATTTGTAGAATATTAGAATGCAAGTGTGCTCAAAAGAAGGCAGAGGAGAAGAAAAAGGAACCTGATTCAGAAAACAGGCCAGTCTGTACCTGTTTTGCCGACAGATATAGGATGCCAGCAGAGACTGCACAGGCTATTCTGACAGCTGTTAAGAAAGCTGTGGAAAATGATGTGCCTCATGCTAGTGTGGAGGACTTGTTCCATAGTTTGCGCATCAATCAGGCAATCTTTGAAGAGGCCTATAAGAGACTAGAAAGAAAGTATAAGGTTGTTTATAAGAGAGGGGTAAACGAGGCTTGGGTAAACCAGTATAGCAAGCAGTTGTTAAAGTGCTGGAATGCTAACATGGACATTAGCTTTGTCACCGACGCCTACGCAGTAATAATATATATAATATCGTATATTGCGAAAGCAGAGAGAGAAATTGGCCTATTATTGAATAATGCCCAAAATGAAGCAATCAAACAAGGGAATCTCTCTGCTAAAGAAGCCCTGAGGAAGCTAGGCAGTGTATATTTACACAACAGGGATGTTTGTGCACAGGAGGCGGTGTATAGGCTAACGAACATGCATCTGAAGGAGTGTTTCAGGAAGGTTGTGTTTGTGCCGACAGGGAGCAACATAGTTAAGATGAGTTTACCCCTTATTGTTTTGAGGCAGAAGGCGTCTTCCCGTGATCTTCGGACGGATGACATGTGGATGACTAGCATAGTTGACAGGTATAGGAATAGGTCTGACAGTGATGTGTTTGAAAACATGTGTATGGCCACGTTTGCGTCTGAGTATCGTGTTCTCCCCAAAAATGAAAAGTCTGATGACAGAATTGAATTAAAGAGTGGATTGGGATTCATCCTGAGAAGAACACGCACTCAGATTGCAGTGGTTCGTTACATGTGTTTCAATTTGGATAAACAGGAAGAGGCACATTTTCAGAGCCTGCTGCAGTTGTTCCTTCCATATAGAACTGACTCAGACCTCAAACCTGAAGGCTTTGAGCTGTTTGCACAGTTCTATAACAATGGTGAGGTGACGTTTAGTGACGGTTCTGTACATTCGGTTTGTGACGTGGTCGATGAGAACAGGGCCAAGTTCGAGGTAGATTGTCCTCATCTGGACCGAGCTCAGGAGATTGCTGGGCAGAATAATGGGGTCGATGAGGACTTTTGGGGTGAGCTGTGTCCTGAACAGGAAGTGGAATGCCTCGAATGTTTAGAGGAAAGAATGCAACAACAGGAAGCTGAGATAGCTGAAGAGCAGTTAGTTGAAGCTATGGCGAATGTGCCAGATTTGCTTGTTGGTGGCAGACAGGTTGCACAGATAGAGAGGAACAGGACTGTGATGTCTAGGAGTGAGGGTTTAGCATTA
>JAPZDZ010098992.1:0-17035 GCA_029783805.1 Acanthurus tennentii
TACAGCTCACTTCCTGTTTCATGGCGAAACCTCAAGATTTGACACCTCGCCATGCCCACATAGTGTAAAATCTGTGACCATGTTCGATAACTTTTAGGGGGTTAGGGGGCGCTATGGAGCCAATTTGCCACACCCTTGTATGAAACCCATACTACATCGCAATTTTCGCAGGACGGGATGTGTGTGCCAAATTTCATGAGTTTTCATGCATGCTGAGCACCTGAAAAATGCGTTCAAGAGCCTAAAATAAGAATAATAACAATTGGAGGAAAAACAATAGGGTCCCTTGGGCCCTTGGGCCCTAATAATAATCATAATAATAATCATTTGAGGAACAATAGGGTCCTCGCACCGCTTATGGTGCTCGGGCCCTAATAATAATCATTCGAGGAACAATAGGGTCCTCGCACCGCTTACAGTGCTTGGGCCCTTAAAAGAAATCATGTGGATACAGTTGGAATGTAATTGAATTAAAAACCTATACTGCAAAAATTTCAAAAGGCAGAGACATAATCAAACTGCCTTGCATACTTGTGTTAAAAATCTGAAAAACAGCTAGCTGTGTTTAAATGTCTGACTAACAATAAGAGGACAGATATATCAATACTTCTGCCAATACACACACCCTAGTAATTTAGTCCTTATGGTGTTGAAACACAAGGAGCAGCATGTCTTTCCCATCAACTGGATTGCTCACTCTCTCTCGTGTTCTGTCAGTCTTTCTCTCTGTCACTGAATGTCGTCTAGTATTTACTTTTACAGGTTTTGTCTCTTGCTATGCCTCTTATTGTGCTGTGTGTTCAAACACTAGAAAACGTAATAAGTATCGCGAGGGGAGAGCCTGCCAGCCCCTCCTTAATGTGCCTGTACACAACGAGCAGAGTGCTGCTCTAAGCAGCCTTTTTTTTTGCTTTTCAACTCCAGTGTGTGAGGAGGAATATGGACCCTACATCGTGCCCTCTACCTCTTGTGCTATCTTTCCTTCAGTTATTAGTTGTTAGATGTCTAAGCTTATCTACAATCAAAACATATGCTGCAGGCATTTCTTCTTGATCGTTTGATCATTTTTTGCACATTGGTTGGTTAAGTGCTTTTTGAAAGAAGTGAGGAGACAGCGCTCTCTTGTGCACCCCTTGGCTCCTCAGTGGGATTTAACATTGGTTTTATGCGCTCTTGGGAATCCCCCTATTGAGCTCCATACAGAGGCGAGGGGTTGGATGTGGAGGCAAGGCCATAAACGGGCTCTCCATCCTGGGTGCGGGGGCAGCCTTCCTCCTTTCTCCTCTCCGGTGGTCAGTCAGACTACCATGTGCACGAAACCCGGCACTGAAGCTGAAATTTTTTTTAAGTCCACGAGAAGGTTTTCTAAGAGGGTAAGTGATGTATGCGCACTCTTAGTCTCTCCATCTTGTCTTATCATCAGGGATGATGGGAGCCTAGTCATACTGAGGCCAAACCCGACATTTATGCTATCTCAGTTGTCCTCTCTTAAATAGACTGCTCAAAATCTACAGCTTTCAAACAATCCTCTTATAACTTGATTTTGAGTTTAGAGAGAAACCTGAGAAAGCATCCAGTTATTTTATGACCAGCTTAACAGCATGGACAGTGTGAACACAAAAAAGATATACAGTTAAAACAGTGATGACAGTATGAACAGTATTGATGTAAATACAAAATAAACAGTTTGAGGCTGAAAGAGTAGACTGTGCACTCTTAAGATCAAACACTCAACACTATAAACTATATAAGTGTCAAAAATTATGCAGGAATAACTCATAAACTGGGGCATTTAAAGTGACTTTGAGGAACTTATCACTTATTGTTGATTCCAGCGGCCCCTTTGGACAGAAGTGGTGATGACACAAGTGCCAACTGTAGTATATTTTAAATGATTCATGTTCATTCATGTTGTTTCTGTTCATTTTCATTCATGATCCTCTTTGCGCATTTTCATATCAGTAAAGCAAATGAAACCACTTAGTTTTTTTATTTACCACTTAGTTTTATCTCCATTGTTATTGAAGTATATTTGATTGCTTTGAGCGAATAATTTCCTATTGATTGTAAAGAAGCTACTGTATGTTTAACCTGTAAGGCATGTGCCGTGAGTTCATATTCTTGAAGTGGTATGATCAGTGGGGAATTAATCATCCCTTGTGTTTTCCACAGTATGCATGTGGTGTAACTTAATAACGTATCGTATAACAGTTTACATTGGCACTAAGTGGAATCTGCAGAAATGTTTTCACAGGCTCATATAACAAGTGGATGGATTTCCACTGCTGATGATAGCAGATGCACTTGGCAAGACAGTAAGATGTGTTCTACATCATTTGGCTCAATTCCTGCATCAACTGTTGGATGTGAATGGAATGTCAACAGAGTGCTAATTGTTGTTTGGCATTTTGATTTATCACAGGCACAAGCCAAGGGAGAACAGAGGATGATTTTGCTTTCGGCAGGCTGTCCTCATTGCCCAGCAGCATGCCAATGGCTCTGTTTCCTGGTGAAAAGCCTAAATTCAGTTATTTAGTTCCTTAGACTTTGCTGCCTCCTCTGTCCACATGCTCCATAACTCTGTCTTAAACTGTGTGAAAAGACCTATATAGTTATAGTGACCTATGACTAAGAACATTTATTCAAGCACTTAAGTTTTTTGTCTTTTAATATCTAATCCATTACATCTTACAGGGAGACATTGTAGTTTTTTTCCACTACATTTATCTAACTACTTAAGTTCAATTGCATGTACAAATTTACCAAATGACACTTATGAGAAACTGATTAACTAGGATTTGTGCCAGGGATTAAAAAATGCATCAGGTTAAAAATGATAAATAAATAAGTGTCATACTTTAACAAACTCCCCCCCAAAATTATATAAACAACTTGAAATTTTATCTTGACACATCTAAGATGTTTGTGATGAATAGTTATCAAAAGCTTTCATTCTTGATCACCGGTCTGGACATGGTGGGGCAGCTATTTTAAGTTTTTTGATGACAAACAACTTTTTTTTTAGGGTGAAGGAATCAGCATAATATTACCAAACCTGCCACAGTTGTCACACAGGTTCAATATTAATATGTGATATACTTAGCAGTGGCAGTTCTAGACCAATTTTACTGAGGGGGCCTGGCTGGGGCCAGGGGTTTTGTCAGAGGGGCACATTCAACCCGGGGCAAAAAAGACAAAGATTCCAAATCTTTTTTGATTTATTTTTATTGTCATAAAACTAGCGATTAACCGAAGTGAATGGTTCAAAATATCACATTTGAGACACAAATATAAAAAAAAATTATAACATTTTACAGACCGTATTGTCTGGAGAAAATAATCAGCAGATGAATTGATAATGAAAATAACTGTTCGGTGCAGCCTTGGTTCAGTTTCTCAGTCCAAAATTATATACATACATTGACTGCCCCACTATTACAGCAACTGTACTCTGCGGTTTTGGTGATTTCTGGTAAACTGACGTAATGTCCTTTTTTCTCTTCATTTTGAACATTAGACAAAAAGCAATGGAGAGAAATACACAACACTTCAGCTACCCAGTATATAAATAACATTTATTATAACAGGCTATTGTTGCAGGCTTGCTTGGTTTTGTGTTGTGGTAAGGTTAACTAAAGCTAGCTAGAAGCATGCAATCAACTCAAGCTGACATTAATGCCTGGTCTGGCAGGCTGCTATTATAGTTCATAAAGTTAGCCAACAACATTTCTATACCAGAAGTCTTACCTTGTACCAATACAATATTGTTTGTCGTGGTAATCGTTTCTTGCTTCTAACTGCCTCTCGTCAGGTGGATGGTAGCTTCGCGCTCGTCTTTTTCAGTGGTGCAACGCACTAAAGTATCTGACTAGAATGTTAAGCCACGCGCATTAGTTCCGCCTTTTGCATCGGCACAATATCATTACTGTATAATCTTCGTTCGGAGGGGAGCCGCAGGGGGGTCCAGAATCAGTGTTACAGTGGCACTGGCCCTTGTTGCCCCCCCCAGAACCGCCACTGCTTCTTGGTTGTGGATGTGGCCTAATGCCTGTGTAGCACTCCTTATAAAATTTCAAAATGATAGCCTTCATGTTGCATCTCACCTAGATGTATGAAATTCAGTAGGCTCGTGTGTCATGACAGGGCCACAAAAAAGTCTCCACAGCCGTGACCTAAACCCAACAGGAAGTCAGCTGTTTTGAATTTACTGAGCTTTTTTGTGCATTTTTGACAATTTCCATGTTGTATTTTACAAACTCCTCCTAGAGATTTTACTGTACTGACTTGAAATTTGGTTTGAAACACTCTTAGGACCTCTGTGATCAAAAGGTATCAAAAGCTTTTAAATTTGATCAAGGTGGGGGCCATGGTGTGGTGGCCATTTTGAGCTTTTTGCCATGAAACATAAATTGCTTACAACTTTAAAAGACATTATCTAATATGCATCAAACATCACATGTGTCTTCAAAATTAAAGCCTGAACATAACGACATTTCAGTATTATGTAACTGTTTGAACACCACCTTTTGGCAACAGGGAATGACATGTTTTATAGTTTCATGTATTTCTCCTTGTAAGTTGATCAAATCCAGCTCAAATTTGATCAGATGAGCCTAAAGACTTTGATGATGATATGTTGCAACTACTGTTTGTTTAAATCAAAGGTCTAAACCGTGGTGGCGGGGCAAATGTCAACACTATAAACTATATAAGTGTCAAAAATTATGCAGGAATAACTCATAAACTGGGGCACATCAAATGTTGATGTTTCACCACGACAAAAGAAGTTATTCTGACTTTCCTGCTCCTTAGGTCATCCATCCCAAATCTTACGAGGTGATTGAGAATTCCACTTTAAGGAAAATAAAGTGCCTTTTAGAAGTCACGCACATGGGGCCCCATGGTGGCTACTACAAGTAAACCATAGCAGTGATGATGTGAATTACATTGAATTCTTGTGCGCACATGACTCCCTTTGTATGGGAATGTGACATGCAAGTATTCTGTATTGTCTGGGTTGTGCTGACAGCATTCGCACTGTTGTTCTTCACTTTAATATTATTATCATCATTATTATTATTATTATTGTTATTATTATCATTGTTATATTATTATCATCATTCTGTACGTTATGCGCTTGCTTTCAACTCCTTCATAATTTGTGCCATACAAACCATTCAACTATCAAAATATTTACCATTTTAAGGAAATTTATGCTATAACTTTTGACTTTACTATCTTTTATACTTTTTGAAGTATTAAGCTTTTTAATTTTTTTGTTGGCATTGTTGTGTATTGCAAAATCTTAAACTCCTTTTCAAACCCTGCCCACTTTGAAATCTTTCTACTCCACATACTTTAAGCCACAGACACCATTCAAACTTTAAACAAGGTAAAATACTTTGTAATATTTCTCTATGATTCCGCTTTTTTATTATCTTTTACAGTTTTTAAAATTGTGTAATTTTAAAAAATTAAGCTTATGCTTTTTTCACTTGTCCTCTGATCTTTTAATGGGTGTGTATTGCATAGAATGCTTTGGATTGATGTAAAGCTATGTTTGCCAGTAGAAGAGTGCACTCTTGGTCCTCACTCTGCCTCTTCATGGACTTCTGGTATTTTAATATTCTTATCATCCTTTCTACCCCTCCTCCTCATACTCCTCTTTTCTCTTTTTAAATGATTTTTCTGTTTCTTTTGTTTTGACTCTCTCCTTCTTCATAATCTGCACAACCTTTCAAATATCAGTATGCTGTTCTTGCATAGGACATTTATGCTTGACTTTTTCTTTTATGCCATTTACAATATTCTCCTTTTTCAGCTTTTATGCCCTTACTACCTTTTAAATTTGTGCTAATGCTTCTTTGTCCTATCACCTTTTACTATTCTCTCTTTCTTCTGCTTCTTCCAGTATCTCCTCTTTTCTCTATCTTCAACCATATAAAGCCATACTTTGTCCTACAGAGCCACTCAAAGCAAATTGTTCAGCTTTTAAAGGAGATTCATGCTTATTTTCTTCTTTTTCAGCTTCTTTTACTTTTAACCTTTTTTTTTAAACTTTTTTTAAGCTTTTTTTCTTTTTCTACCTTTTTAAACCTACCCTACTTTTTCTTCCTCATATAACTTTTGACACATATCTCCATCTTTCTGGTTCTTCCTTCTCTTTTATTACTCTTTTTCCTTTGATTTGTATTGACTTTCTGCTCTTTCATACTTTGAACTCCAAAACCTTTCAAATATCAAAATATTCAGCTCTTCAGACCTATGCAGATATCAAATTGGTTAACTCTTAAAGGACATTAATGCTCCTATTCTTTTTCAATCTTTTGTTTTAAAAAAATCACATTATTTCAACTTTTATACCTTTTCCACTTTTTAAACCTGCACTAATTCTTCCTGTTATCACCTTATGCAATTCTCTCTTTCCTCTTCTCCTAATTCTGTCAGTCCTTTTTAGCCATGAACATTGCACAACCTCTTGATGCTTTGTCTCACAGAACCAGTCAAGTTTTAAAATGTTTAGCTTCAAAAGGTGTGTAATGCTCTTTTTTCTTTTTCAACCTTTTTTCAACCTTCAACCATATATTTAGCTATTTTCAACTTCAATATCCATTCTACCTTTTAAACTTGTGCTTAGTCTTCTTCCTCTTAATACTTTTTTACTCATCTCCCTTCTTTCTTCTCCTTCTCTCTCTTCCTTTCTCTCATTTAGTCATTATCAGCTATTATTGTTCCACAATTCTTCATCTGCTAATCTGCAGAAATCATTTAAATTTTCAAAACTTTCAAAACTTTCAGCACTTCAAGGACGCTTATGACCTTTCAGGCTTTTGATACTTTTAAAAATCAGCAGGAAATGCAATTTTCTAGTTAATATTTTTTCATTAATGAATTGCCTTTTCAGTGACTTCAACATGCTCAAAAACTCAAGGAACTTGGGTGTGACATTTGCGTATTCTATGGGTTTCAGCAAAGTTGTGTGCAAAATGGCTCACTAGTGCCCCCTAAATTGCAGCCCAAGTGGCCACTTTCATGTACATGCACAAATTTTGGTACACATATGTATCATAGCCACATCTACAAAAAAGTCTCTTGAGACCCCTGGCTAAACTTAACAGAGAGTCCATGGTTTGGATTGAACAGCCATTTTTGGTGATTTGTACACTGTGTATTTCAACAAACTACTTCAGGAATTATCTGATCCTCATGAAATTTGCTGTGTGCACTCTAACATGTTTCGGATCAAAAGTTATCAAAACTTTTAACTTTTGATTGACCATGTGGCCGTGGCATGGTGACTCTCATGGACCACTTTTGGCACACCTAAGATGTGTGTGATGAAAATTTATCAAAAGCTTTCATTTTTTCATTTTCCATCAATGGTGTGGCTGGGGGTGGGGTGTGTGTGTGTGTGGGGGGGGTGGGGGTGGGGTGGGGGTGGGGGGGGGCACAGCCATTATGAGCATTTCACTTTAACAAACTAAATTGTTTTTGTGGGTGATGGGATCAGTGTAACCTCTCCAAATATGCCACAGATGTCACACGAGTTGTTTATTAATATATTATATACATTTTAGTAGTGGGCAGGGCTTAATGGCTGTGTAGTGCCCCCTAAAACAGCCTCAGCAGCATGTTTGACACAGAGCTAAGAAATTTGGTATGCACATGTATCATGTTACAATGTACAAAAAAATCCTCTTGAAGAGAGTCAGCCATTATCAGTTGACAGTGCATTTTTCTCACATTTGCAGTGGTTTCCACATCATATTTCAATGAACTCCCACTACAGATTTTTATTGGAATTACCTGAAATTTGGCCTTCATACTCAAAAGACCTTTGTGAAGAAAAGCTATCAGAGACTTTTAACTGTGATTAACAGTTATCCTTTGCTCTGGGACCCATTTTGAGTGTTTCACTGTGAAACAAAATATGCCTATAAGTTCAGTGCACATTGTTCAGTATGCACCTAAGCCAAACAACATGTCAATATCATGTCACCCTTTGAACACCACCTATTGGCAACAGGAAATAACGTGTTTTATGGTTTTATGTTCTTCATCTGGGATGTTGCAGCATTGTTCAGTGTTTCGCCAAGAGAAATGACCTTGTTGTAACTTCCCTGTTGTGATCCAGTCTGTTCCAAATTTCATGTGGTGATTAAGAATTGCATTCTGAGGACAGTGACATGCCAATTAGGAGTCACACACATGGCGCTCCCTGGTGGCTACCTTGATTAACCCTGTATAGCAGTGAAGAAGTGATTTACATTAAATTCTCATGCAAGCACAACCTGTTATGTGTGGGAACATGACACGCGAATAGTCTGTGTTGTCTGGGGTGATTGTTCCCTCCTGCAAGGGTGCAAGGGCTTGTTTAATGCTGTTTGCAGCTTTAATTATATTTTTTTTCTCCCCTATGAGTCACATTATGGTGGTATAGTATGCTCATACTCATGAAATTTGGTACACCTCCAGCCTAGCAGGAGTCAATCATATTGAATATTGTGGTCATGTTGTGGCGATATTCACCCCTTGTGCTTTGCGAACTCATCCTACAAGAATGATCCAATGAAGTTCAAATTAGGTATGTCCAATCATAACACCTTTGTGATGAAAAGTTATCAAAGGTCCGTGCAAAACTTTTGCAGTTTTACCATGGCACACGACAGTTTAACTGTTAAAGATAAAACTCATTGAATAAGTATTTGTATAAAGATTTATGGAGACTAAGATGTTAATTGATTAAGAATCAAGAATTTTCAGCCCTCTTGAATATACTGTTGATATTTGTTGATTTTTTTCAAATGTATAGTATGAAGTGTCTAGACAATTAGAATTTTTTGTAATAAGTCACACCCACTTTATTCAGCGGGTATCAAACTTTACACATCAACTGAGTCACTGACTGAAGATTACGCAAATTGAATTTTGTTGACACGGTTTACCTTTCACATTTGTGGCACCCACCACAGGTGCAGTGCAAGGTGCTTTCTCAGATGTGTTCAATAAACATTTCTCAATGTTTAAGTAAAGTTTTGTGTTGATTTGATGAAGAATTAGTTTTTTACATGCAATTTTGTGTTAACCTATATTTTAGCAAAAGTAAATTGGTGGCCAAATCACTCATACTTACTTCAATCCAAAATCCAAATACAAAAGAAATAAAAGCTTTGTTTGGCTGGGTCTAAAGATTATTTCCACAAGGTTTCATGCAAATTCATCAAAATCCCTAGGACTAGATATGAAAAAACAGTTTTGGACAAAGTTCAAAATTGTGGAAAACTTTCCATGTGAAAAGGCACATGACTTACACTATTAAATTCTTCTGGGTCCACAGAATCAAGGAAAAAATTTTGTTGCCAACACTTACTGTTAAGGGCAGTTTACACCAAATATTTGTGACGTAACTAAATGTTTGCAGGTAGAGTTGCAGCAGTGTCCGTGGTGGTCCGTCTCAGCTTGACTCAAGTCAGCTGACAGTATTGCTTGCAACTGAGCTTGGCAAGTCACCGCATAGGCCAGTTTGCGAACGTAAGGCATGTCACTTACTTCAACAGCCAATAAGCTTTCTAGCAATTTAAGTACTTTTTTATTCATGTTCTGTCTGAAGATATAACGTTAGCCTACAATAAGCAAAAACTGTTCCTGAATCTCACCACAACGATAGTGCTTATCTTTTTGCCAGACTTTATAGTTTTAATTAGTGTGATTGTGAAAGAATAAGTTTGTGCTTTTAGTGTCTCTGTTCAAGTTTGCATTATGCCATGTTGTAAATGTTGCATTGCTAACATTTGTGAGTGTCAAGTCGCAAATCTTTGGTGTAAATTTGCCTTTCAGGAGTTATGGCCCAAAAAGTAAAAGTGATGATATAGCACCACCATCTTGTCAGATTGATCTGTTTTTTGTTGGCTAAATAGTGAGGGAGATTTGAAACTGATGTGCAAAGTTAGGCAAATGTAGCATTATAAATCAGGTGAATCTTAGAAAAGGTTTCCGCCCCCTGGGGCTTGGAAAAATTTATCATAGTTAGAGTGCCACCTACTGGGAGGAACACATGACAGTCTAAAACATGCCATTTCATGTTCCTATTGGGTGGCACTCTAACTATAATATATTTTTGACATGTTTTTGGTTTCAGATTGGGACTCATAACACACGTTATGTTTGGTAGATATCAGACAATATACATTGAAGCTTTTAGCATTTTTGTTTTATAGCAAATTGCTCAAATTGATAACTTTTCACTAAAAGGTCTTAAGAGTGTATCAAGGAAATTTAAAGTTGGTCTGATAAAATTTCTAGGAGAAGATTATTTAAATACAACATGTGGAAAATCAACAAAAATGTTCAAAAATGCTCAGTAAATTCAATGTAGCTGACTTTCTATTGTTCAGGTCATGGCACCAATAAGTTATTTTGTACATCTTGACAAAACACATGAGCCTACAGAATTGCAAATCTATAGGTAAAATACCCTGTGAGGGCTGTTTTTTTGATATTTCATAGGGGGCACTACAGAGCCACTAGGCCCCGCCTAATCCTGATATGCATATCAGATATTAGTATTCAACATACTTGATGACTGTGGCTAGTTTAGTTAGGTTACAAAAATCTCTTGACTGTCAGAATAAATTTTGTTTGTTATGGTGAAATACTCAAAACAGCTACCCATTCGGTGCTAGGGCCCTAATAATAACAATAATTCCTTGCCTTAACTTCAAAACAATTAACAAACACAGATACCCCACATTACAGAACAAAACAAACAAACAAAAAAGACAACCACACTAGGCCAGAACAAGTAAAGATACAAAAAATGAATTCACCCAAGTTTCTGCCTCAACATAGCATATTGCAAGATATCACACCTGGATATCACCTAGCAGGGACTACAGTTAAGATATGGATGAATTGTCTTGATGAACTGTTTGTGACAAACAGGACAGGTAAATTTAGCAAGCTTATGTATATGTACACGATATTTTACAAAAACAGCTCCATTAAGGTGAGATACAATTGTGTTCACTTGTCTAGACAATGTCATGGTAGATAATGGCAGTAACCTTACATTGATCAGTCAATTAATAGCTTCTCTGTGAGTTGCCTGTCTGTGGACATACTGTGTTGCTTTAATGTAATATTTACTTTGTTATTAATCAAGATAGGAATCAAATATAGCAATCTCATACTTTTTCCACCGCTGTTTTTGAGCTCTTAGTCTGCTACGCTACAATCAACTACACAATAGTCAGCATTTCTGAGGTGTTTTTCTTGTCAACTTCAGTGCTCCTCAGAGTGCCTATGTGATCCACCTCTTAACGGGAGAGTGCCATTACAATTCGGAGCGTTTAACCAGATTGTTAAAGATTAGGCATCCTCATATCAGCAGTGTCAGTGTCCTCTCACACACTCACAAACACAGACATGTTTGTACAGCTATACTTCTGAGAATACTCATTGACATTATGCATTTCCTTGCTGCTTACCCTAGCCCCTTCGGACCCTGCGTCCATTGGAATGAACATGACATATTTTGGTCTCTAATACTCTGTAATTGTATGATGTCAGCATTGCTGGTTACTTATTGGATCCTGATTATCCAATCAAAATCATTTCATGACTTTGAGTACGCTCTGAGAGAGTGACAGACCTCGGACAAGACAAGCATGGTGGAGAAACTCAAGAGAGGGAAGACTAAGTGCCCATTTTCAATCAAAAATCTAAATTTATGTTCACGCTGGCCAAACAAATTTGCTCTCAGTATAATTTTAACTGTTACAAGTGATAATATTTGAAGTTATTTTGAACATATATCATTAATTTATAGGATTTTTTCAAAGTCGGATGTACATTGCAATGGACATCAGGAGTTGGGCAAGTTTAGCTAACACTCACATACTTAGTGTCAGTTTATAAAGAAACAAAATACCTGTAAGCTTTTCATAGGTAAAGTATGGTGTCACAGTTTATTTATGCATGATTATAACATTTTAAATATATATTCTTTTGTACATAATATTCTTGTCGAGTATAAAGTCGAAGACTTCCTTGAACGTCTCGAAAATGGAGAGTTATCCAAACTTGACTCTTTGGATTCAGGAAATGAGGTCGATGTTGAGGATAGTGAGATAGGTGGTAAGTTTAGAAATTAAAAGTGTTTTTGATTCTTAGTATGAGGTTTTTCTCAATTTAGTGTCTTATATGTAAGATCTAAATGGAATGCATAAGAGTTCAAGAGTGAGAATACATAAAATGAGTTAAATTGTGATTGTTCTGTTATTAGATTCAGAGAGGGACAGTGGAGAAGTTACATGCATGCCAGAAGAACTTGATGTAGCAGATGAGATTGAGATAGAGGAGACAGACAGTGTGGTGACAGAGGAGGACAGAAACAGGACAGAGGAGGATAAAGGAGGACAAAGGAGAAGATGACAGTAACCAGGAAGGAAGTAATCAAGTGACGTCACAGGCCATTCACTACAATCATGGAAACTTCCTTTGAGAATCCTCCAATTGATGAAAAACATCCCATGAGACCCTATGAATACTTCAAATAGTATATACCAGGTGAGATCTTCAATTTGATGGCCGACAACACAAATGTTCATGCCATGCAAAGTGGTACACTAAGTTTCAAACCCACAAGTTCAAGAGGTGTCCCCCTTGGTGTGGGAGTGATGAAGATACCAAGAGTCTCCATGTACTGGGAAGCTGGGATGGACATTGGTATTTTTCAAAACACCATGCCCAATGACAGATTCTTCCAGCTCCGGTCACATTTGTATTTGGTCAACAATTTCGAGAAGCCGGTTGAAAACAATGATGTGTTTTTTCAAGGTACGTCCTATCTATAATGCCATATGTAGTAGATGCTTGGAGCTTCCACCAGAGGAGAACCTTTGCGTGGATGAACAAATGGTGCCATTTCACAGAACTCTGTCCATCAATCAATACATCAAAGGCAGCAGGAGGCAGCTGGGACTTGGAGCTGGAGTGGTGTACCATCCTAGCCAGCGAATCACTGAGGCCAACCACAAGTTGTATTTTGACAATTATTTCCCAACCTACAATCTTCTGGAGCTTCTGGCTGAGAGGAAAATTCATGACGCTGGGACAGCAAGGGTCTCTCGCTTTGCCAGGCCTCCTCTACAGTCTGACAAAGAGATGGCCAAAAAGCCACAAGGAAGCTGGGATGAAGTTGTAAACCGTGATGGTAAGGTGGCAATAGTCAAATGGTATGACAACTAACCAGTTGTCATGGCCTCCAACTTCATTGGTGTTGGCAGAATGGACGAAGTGCAGCAGTGGGACAAAAAGAAGGCCCAATTATTGATGGAATCGCATCCAGAGGTTGTTAAGCTATACAATGAAGCAATGGGCAGCGTTGACCTGCTTTATCAACTTGACAGGTTGTACCATACAGAAATTCTGTCAAAAAAAGTGGACCCTGAGAATGATCACACATGCTTTTTATGTGGCTGTGGTCAAAAGTTGGTTGGAGTACAGGCTGCACATCAAGAGAGCCAAACATGGCAGCAAAACGTGGAAGACCCAGTATGTCTCCAGAACCACAGCATATCCCCCAAAGATCAGTTCACATCCACGCTGTGATACAAGTTCATTTGCATGTTCAGAACTGAATCATGACTGCTTAATCATAAAAACTAAATGCCCAACTACAATCTCTACCATAACCTTGCTCTTTAAATGCAGAATATGTAGCATTTACCAGAGTTTGTGAACACAAAACTCATTATTGGCCCGTCTCCTGGCCCAATCCTGACACATGCCCACCACAGTATCCTACAAAGGGACTGCAGAGGAGTGTCAATTTAGTCTTGGACAATCAACTTTCGGCCCTGATGCAGGAGCATGCGTTAACTGGAGTGGCTCATGTTTTAGATAGAAAAGGATTCAAAACTAGACAGCACGAAAGGTCTCCAGGTCTCAAAGTAAAAATTAGTAGCATTGCTTGAAAGCAGGACTTGATGTGTGCGTTTCGTACACTGTAAACTAAGTATGAAAAGTTACGTTTGTTGCATTTGAAATGGGTTAGCAGGTTAATAAGGTTAATTGCAAGCACTCACCTGTCCAACAGGAAACAGGCCAACTTCAGATTCACTCTGGTTTTAAAACAACCTAGGTCTGCTCTGCATTTCAGCCCACTATATTTACACTTCTTTGCTGCCATGACTGCCATTGTCATAGCTTCTGCTACATGGCTGGCCATGCTTAAATAATGTCCTGCACGCTGCCATTGGCTCTACCAAAAGGTAGCCACCAAAAAAACATCCCGAACACAGCAAAAAACAAGAACATGAGAAATACAGGCAGAGGGCAGTGTCTCTTCAGAAAAACATACTGCCACACACATCTAGTTAGTCATCAAAGATGACAAAGAGATTACTTTTTTTACTAGTTCATAGATTTTTTCTTAAGAAAATCCTGCATTATATAGCTTTTTTCACTTCAATGCCCTTTATGCCTTTCACACTCCTCTTCTTCCTCTAGTCACCTTTTGCTGTTCTATCTTTTTTCTGATCATCCTTCTCTCTCTCCTTTTTTCTGTCTTTCCCTTTTCAACCATAAGGTTCCACAACTTCTCTATACTTTGTGTATGTCTGTATGTATAGACAAGGTTGTCTATCTTGGTGAGGCCACAATTTTGGTTTCCATCTGTGTTTGTGGTTTATTGTTTCTGTGAGGGATCTCCAGGTGGGCATGGAAGCAGCAGGGACCCTCAAAATTTCTCCAAAATTTTCTAGTTTGTTTATTATGCTAGGAAAGAGAGGAAGGGAAGTACATAAATGAATGGACTGGTCATAGTTCTATTTGCACTTCACGCACTTACTTAACCTATGGAGAGGTGATGTCCTGTGTTCTTTTAGTAAACATTAGGCCTCAAGCTCATTGTGCTAAAGGACTTATTTTATTTATGGTAGAGACAACTGCTATTTGGAAATGAAAAATAAATATTGTAAGAAAATTAAATACAGAGAAAATGTATGGTGTTGATTTTATTTAATAGAGCAAGGGGTAGACTGGATGAAATTACCTAATAAAGTTTGGACCTTTGCTGAAAGGCAATTTTAGCAACTGTACCTCTTTCAGTGTTTATTGAAGACCCCTGCTATGGGTGCTTTTAAAGTGCCTGGTCAGAACACTTGTGGAAGCTGCTGTGCATATGTGAAGTGAATTTCCTTCCACTTTCCATAAATCTGCCTAAACATTGCCATTGCTGTGTCAGAAAATGTTAATACTAACCTACCAGTGCGTCCTAACTCAACAAATTCTTATGAGCACAGGTAAGAGTAATTTGCATGCTTAGTGCTTTTTTGTATAACACATGGACACATTCAAGGGAGAAAAGAGGTGTTGATGCCCTAAATAGTGTTTTTCCTTGACCATATCCTACAGATGATACAAAGGACCTTTAAGGTTATCACTTTAGTTATTAAAGGTAATGCAGAATACACAAAGTTTTGTAGATGATGAAGAGTCTTCTCTGCATACCTAAAACAAAGATATGCACCATATTTAAGCCAGAAAGAAACTAGACATAGCACATATAAAGAAAATTTGGAGTATATTTCATACAATGTTTTGCTTTTTCGTACTAATAGTTTTCTCCTTGGTGTCCTTGCTGTTGTTGTTTGTGGCTTACATCCAAATTATGACAGCTGTGATCAAGTTTAAAAACTCAATGAAGGCGCTTTCTTGCTTTCTATAGCTGCTAGATGCACAGACAACATGTTCATATATTGTTTTCTCTGAACGAATGAATGAATACTCTAATTATCCAGACTCTTCTCTGCATTTCAGATTGTGCCATCCTGTATCCATTCGGTTACCATGATGAAGGTAGCATGACCCATTGGTGGTGGCCTTGCAGCTGTTCCTGTCCCTACCAGCTTGCCCCACCTTAATCCAAACCTTACACTGGTAAGGTTCCCTCCTTTCCAGGAAAAGAAACTGGGCTCTTCCCAGCACTGGGCTGTCTGTAAATGCTTTCTTTGCATTCATTTTTTATTTTAAATCAAAATGCATTAGTCCTTACCAGTATGTGTTAACATCTTCCTCTTATTCACTGAAAAGAACACTAGCACATTGATAGTGCTATATGAACCTATATATGTTGCTCCTCTAATTCTGTACAGTAGAAGACTGTATGTTTCGGACAGAGGTGATTCAGACATAGCATTTCCATTTCTAAAGTCTGCATATGCCCCTTTATATACACTAAACCATGTAGAATTTTTCACTTTATTCACTTAATCAGTGTGTAGTATTTTGCAGTTGTTGTTTTTCTTTGTTTTGTTTGTTTATGTCTTTTCGACCATTAGAGGTTGTGTAACTGAAATTCTTATGTGCCAGAATTTTATGGCCATTAAAGTTGTGGCTACCCAAATCTTAACACTTCTTCATGGTTCTGATGACAAGGTGATCACATTTAAAAAGGATGTGCTCTTGACTGCAGCATTTGGAGCAGTCTACTTGATTTATATGTTGGTAGAGTAAAAGTGTCATTCAATCTTTTGTTGTAAGACTAATGAACTAGTTGTACTGGTAAAAGTTGCGATGAGCTGTGTTGCTAGAACTTTGAAGCCAGAGTGAGATCTAGAGCAAGCAAGAAGTATCATGCTAATGACAACATTAACTTTTTTCAAAGGCTTATAAAATGAGTCCAGATGACTTTAAAGCCAGGATCAACTTGAAACTAATTATTGTAGTTTCTGCAAAATGTTGTCCTTCAAAGTCTAAAGGCAAACATGCTCATGCTTATTCAGAGTAAACATGGATGAATGCATGAATTCAAAAAGTCACAATACCATACAAATTGTCACATACTAGAGCATGATTAGATAATTGTTTAAATATAAAATTTTATATATATATATATATATATATATATATATATATATACAGTCACGGAAAAAATTATTAGACCACCCTTGTTATCTTCAATTTCTTGTTAATTTTAATGCCTGGCTCAACTAAAGGTACATTTGTTTGGACAATTATAATGATAACAACA
>JAPZDZ010099345.1:0-16989 GCA_029783805.1 Acanthurus tennentii
TTCAAAGGACACTTTACTAACTTCACTAAATATGTCAAAAGCAAACTTAAACATTTTACACTGCTGAGAGGCAAAAATAGAAAATAAAGGTGTTTGTGATTGTGGAGAAAAGTGTGAACAGATTGTGGTCCAGGCTGTTTTACGTTTGCGGCGCCGTTTAGACCAGGTTTTGGCTGGTCTAAACACAACTTACACAACTTACACTTGTGACTAAAATGCCTTTTGCGCCGGGTGTAAGATAGCAATGACACATGCGCCACCGGCGCACCGCGTTTACGCCGGGTGTACGATAGGGCCCCTTATCTCCATTGACCAGAGACATAGGCCGACTAAAACAGGGTGTGTATGATGCCTGTGTTTTCATTTTAGTGTCACGACTCTAATAAGAAGTGAATGTTACAAAGGATGTCATTTGAAAAACACAATTTAAAAGGAAAAAAAAGTCAAAAAACACAAAACAAGCAGTAGAGGGGACATTCACCTGCCTTTCAGTAGAAAAAAGGCTTTTGATCAAGGGAATTTTTTTTTCAATGCTCAGGGTTCTTTTTATTCTACTTTTTTCCTCTTTCATCTATAAAACTTGTGTATTTCATTCACATAGTTGTGCTTGAATTACCATCCCATACACTTTAACTGAAGACTGCCAGTCAACCTGTCTTAATGGGTTACATAGTCTTTTAAACTGCAGTTTAGCAATTCTTGTTTTATCTATCAATAAACTTCTGTCAATAACTTTTTTTTTTTTACAAATGCCACTTATAACATCACTCAATATCCAAACTGCATTCATATCGGCTCTGGGAGAATGAGTTAAAACAACCTCACTCAGGTTGACATGGCTGATTTGGCCTCCACTTGTCAGGACCCTTCAAGCTCCAAGTTCATGTACGTCATTCATGTTTTCCACGTGTTTCCTGTTTTTTTCAGTATCCATTGTCTCGTCTTGTTCATATTCCACATCCCGACAAAATTCCCTCCTGATTGATTGCTTGCCAACGTATTTCACCAGTGTCTCAATGTCCTATTGTCTCTCAAGTCTCTCAAGAGTCTCTCATACTCTCTCTGAGAGTATTTATGTTCATCTGCTCCCCTCAATTACTGCCAGACCATCTTTACCGTGTGAGAATTCTAATGATTCCTAGAGTTTCCAAGTGAGTGTTTATGATCTTTTTTGGTCTTTTGATTTCTCTTTTGCCCACAATATTGGTTAAGTCTGCCTATATGACTAGTTACCTGAGTATCAACCTGAGCCAAATTAAAAACCCTGAACTTCTACTCATTTGAGGGTCAAGTTCCACTTTCTGCACAACATTAATGTTGTGTCAAGTCTTTTAGTTTATCTTAAACAAGCAGCTGCAAATAAAGTCATCTTCAGGCAAAGAACAGAAAATGTGAAGGGAACTCAGAAGACTTTTTTAAATTGCTATTACTTTTATGAAATACTGGTTCTGTTTTTCTTCTGTTCAGCAACAAAGAGAAGTGTATTCACTGCAAAGACATGTTGATTGTTAATTATTTGCGTGACAAAAAACTTTGACAAACCTTAAAAAAATGGAAGTAGCTTTTTTAACAGCTTGAAAGCAGCACTGGTTGAGCAAAAAATAAAATATAATAAAACAAAAAAATGGAAATAGAAAAGCTGTTCAAAGGCATCTTTGTAAAGAAAAGTTGACTGCTGCACAGAAGGAAACATTCTGAAACTTTTGAAAAGACTACTTTGAGTCAGAGACTCAGCAATTAGCAAAACTTGGACAACCTCCACTGCCGTAGGCTCATATTTAATGAAGACAGGGGCTTTGATTTAATTGACTGTTTCCTGGCCACAGCCTTTAAAAACACTAGGGCAGGAATCAAACATCCAAAGGCAGACTATAAAGTCATTAAAACCACTGGAAGCGTTATGGAATTTAAAATTCAGCGTATCAACTGAATTCTAGTTTTGGTTAGTTTTTAAGTGAGTTAGGTAATATCTGTGGCTCCTCGTCAAGATAAGCTTTACAAGATCAATGTCAGGGGAAGACAGAGACCACATTTGTCTTACTGTTGTCCACAGTTGATGTATGGTACAGCTGTAGAGGAGACGACTGATTCAACTCAGAAGTATAATGTTTACCGTATTTACCATCTTAGTTTTGTGTGCTTACATCTGCTAACTGGTACTTAACAAAGAAAGTCAATGCTGGAATGGAATTTGTTTGTTTGTAATTAAGAAAATGACAAGAAGAAGTAAAAGGTAAGAAGTACAGGACACAAACATTTTGAGGGGTCAGGGATCATCTAAGTTACTTCCGTTCATCATGAGGGAGCACAAACGTGTTACAATAGCATTTTCTGTAGCAGTCCTTCTTGAAATGACTAGACATTATCACTTTAAATAAAAAATTGTCAACCTCATAGCAAGAGTAAAAGTCAAGGGATCACTAAAGTTACCAGAATACGTAGCCTACACCCATATACCGTGAATGTGTACACAAAACTTCGTGCCAATCCATCAAGTAAATAAGTATTGATCTGCTAAAGGCATTATTTGAAGGCTATGGAGATTACCAAGTCAATAAAATTCTCCCTTAAGAGTGACTGAACGAAATATCAACAGTTGTTGAGATATTTTTTTGAATAACTGTAAGAGCAACATTTTAGTTTACTTAAATGTTGCTATTTTGGGGTCTGGTCCAGACTTAGGCACTGCAGGAACTGCAGTCCAAATCGGAAAAAACTGCATGCACT
Source organism: Acanthurus tennentii (assembly GCA_029783805.1). Taxonomy (NCBI): domain Eukaryota; kingdom Metazoa; phylum Chordata; class Actinopteri; order Acanthuriformes; family Acanthuridae; genus Acanthurus; species Acanthurus tennentii. The sequence goes on from JAPZDZ010099345.1 coordinate 2,728, forward strand.
GCATGATAAGGCAGCTACACAAGAGACATCAAACAGATATTCGAGTACCAATTTGTCTGTGACAGGGAAGATTACATCAAGGTCTAATGTGCTTCTTTTTCTTATCTATCATGAATCTGTGGTGAAATTTAGGTACAGCTTAGGTATATTTCTGGTGACACTGTTGGTACAGTCAAGAAACACTCTCAGTTCCTAGTGTCGGTAACACTTAGCATTGATTGTTTTCTATTCCATGGTGGAAGAGGGAGTGTGGACTTCTCTGCTGAAATGTCAACACATCCTTCAAAAGGGCAGTTGTGTGTACATCTGTTTCCTTCAGTGATCAAAGAACACCAACAGGTATACATACAGTACAGGAATGCTTAAATACACAAACACGCTTGAACAGCAAAAACTATGGGAGAGGTCAGAACCAGCATTGACTATATGTGTGTGTGAGAGTGAGCGTTTGTTTGCACGATACCCGTGTAGTCAATAGGTCAGAAGCAGACAGGGATCTCATTTGTCATGAACAGAAGTCTATACCAGCATGGCAGTTCCTTCCTTTGCTTTCACAGTCAGTCCCAAATGACCAGTTGGTAATCAAACACACACACACACACACACACACACACACACACACACACACATGCACACATACACGCACACACACACACGTGTGCACACAAAACCTACCCTTAACTCCTGTTCTTTGAATGTATATTTCCTACATTTAAACCATGGATGTTACTAAAACCTGACATTGCTACCTCTAAAATGTATTTCTCAGTTCCAAAGGACAGGTTAAGAATTGCATCCTGATAAATGTTGGAGTTAATTGCTATCTGGCTAGCTCCAAACTTAAAGCTCCCACTTAAAGGGATATTTCAGACATTCTCCTGGACCAATAAAGTGACTGTCCATGACTCTGTCTGAATACAATAATGAAAAAAACCTTATTATCCATCAAAATACTATATTTTCACTTCTCATGCACAGAGATTGAAGGTCATCGGGGCTTAGAAAAATAAACAATTTTTGAAAAGGTATTATAGAAATACTAACGTTCAAAGCAAACCGTCTGTTTCAACATGAGTGAGGATGTTTTAATAATCATTTGTCATCTGACTGTGCAGGGTTGTACAATTTAATGGTGCTGAGCAGTGTCATGCAATGACCTTTACTAAAAGGAAAACAGAGCTTACTCAATGTGCAATTCAGCTGTTTACTACATCAAGCAGACTAAAACATACCCTTTCCTCATCTAGTGCTGACTGTCTTTCCTGTGCTAAAAGGCTCCTGCTGCACAGTTTTCTGCGCCCCTTCCTGGCTGAAGCAGCGTCATTTTTTCCTTTAAACTGACAATAAACATCAGATATGCAGTATACAGGTAATATACAGGCCAAAAACTTCCACTTCTTCAAAAAATGTATTATTAATGAACAGTGATGCAGAGCAGTCACAAGCAAAGTCCTGTATTTTTCTGCACAATATTCTACTGCAGGTCTAACTTCCTGCAGATCTTTCACACTGAACCTACACACAATTAACAAAAAGGAAAAGATAATAATATCATAATAAAAACGTAAGACAGATGTGGATGTTGTTAACTTGTTGACTTATAAGTTCTTTAAATTTAACAAGCTGAATGAATATTCACAATCAAGTTATTGTTATTATTACTTATTTAGTTATATTATCAATTAATTATGTATTAATCAACTGTTTGAGTTTATAAACATTTACATTTTATTTCTCTGGATGTGTCCCAGTATATAAAAGTATAGACTACTATGGGAACCTCCCATGTGTCATGAGAACAGGAAGGGGGGGGGGGGGGGTGTAAGGAAGACAAACCACTTACTATTTTCAGAGTGCAGCTCATTAATTATTATTTAATTATTAATCATCTATTAATTATTATATTATATTATTATTAAGATATAAAACTGAAAAGTTTGACTGAGGCAATTTAGTCTCTCCTGAGAAACAGCTTGGTCTCTGCATTGTCTGTTACTTTGCAAACAAGCTGTCTCATGGGATTTAGTGGATTGCATTGTCTTCATTTTAAAGCCAGTTTAAGTTCAATTTAAGTTACAGAGTTTGAACGGGGAGCAGACCTAACCTGAGGGAAGCTTGCTAACTGTAATCTGAATATACCTGTTGTAGCCACATGTTGAACTTTCATTGGCATTTTTTAAGTAACCTTGCATGGCAGGGGTTTTTAAAATCTGCTCCATTTGATCCTCTTTGTCATATTTGTGTATCAAAATGATTTGAGAAAACTTTTACTTATTGTTTTTGTTTGTTTTTTATTGCTAGTTATGCTAGCTACTAGCAGCTGGCTAAACAGATCCCAGGATTATCCGCAGTGGGCATGCAGAAAAGACCAAAAAATGCCATTCCCCTCTCTCCTTGAGCTCCTGCCCTTTGTCAACTGAACATGGTCCCACCCACAAAAAAATGACAAAAAAGTTGAGTACCAAGGCTGGTAGTCAACCTAGCTTCAATTTAGTCTCCTGCAGCCAAAATGGGGGCATCAAATTACAATATGAATCCAAACAGGTGATGCCTTCAAGTAACCACATTTCAGCTGCATTGGTCAAGCATTGCTTGCCTTGCCTGTCCCGACCACACACACTGCTTTGGTGTGATTCTTCACACAATTAATGAGTTCTGTTAGCTTGTATTCTGAATGGTACCCTGTGGTTTCTTCAGTGGTACTAGTAGCATTATCAAGGAACTATTTTACCAGTGGGTCCTCATGCAACCACACAAACAACTTCATTGATTGACAGGGGGTGGCAAAGTGTGCAAGAAGGCATAGCAGTGTACACTAAAGGCAAAGAAGAAGACTCTAAGCACTTACTGAATCCCTAAAAACTCATCAAAGTTCAAAGTTGTGTATTTAAAAGTTTATCCAGAAAAAAAAATACTTCTTTGCCTCCTACTGGTTTAGAAGGAATTCTAATTACGGCTTTGCCTTCATGTAGTACACTGGATCCTAAATGTTTCCACCTCTATCTTTACCTACCTTCTGCCTTTGTTTATCTGCAGCTTACACTCTGCTCATTAAACACACAAGCCCCAACAGCAGCTTTGCAATCTCAGTGTTTTGAGTCGTCTTTTATCATAAGTTTTCTCTGCAACATAAATTATTATGCACACGAGCTTACCTTAGCTAACATCATGTAAGATACTGCCAATATGTCTGTAAACAGTCAACAGATAAACAATTTTAAAAAAAGCAAACTAACTATGTTTGATTGTATTTGATGTGTCAGGATAAACGCAGAAAACAGCGTCAGGTTTCCATTTAAATTTTTATCACAAAACGGTTCCTTTGCAAAAAGTCTGGCGCAGGCCACTGCCACTTTGCAAGAGAAAGTGGAATATGTCTCTGCCATTTTTCTAAAAAATTTAAAAACTTTACTTGCAAACCACAAACATCTTGGGTCTCCTTTAATTTACTGTAGTGCCACCTTGCGAGTAGATGGGATTGATTCCTTGAGTATGAGACTAATAAACCCCAGCTGTCTAAATCTGTTTATGAAAGACTGTCATGCTACACTGCCTCTCCAAGGTGGAAATGATTAGGTATTGTATTGACCGCATGTCTACCCGCAATATGTCTCATTGCATATGAAAGCACCGTATGTTAGGTTAATTTAGTTTTCATTGGATTGCAAAAGAGAAATGCATGTAAAACATTTTATATCCAGAAGGAGTTTTGGTGACAAAACATTGCATGAAATTAAGCTAGATAGTGACATTACTGGAAATTAAATCTCAAAATGCCAAGTGGGTATAATATATTGTGATTTTAATTAGATTAATGCTTAAAAAATGAACATAAATGAAAATTCAGTGTGAAACAATTTCAAAATAGAGAAGTTTGACATTTAGGGAAATATGCTTTTCCTTTTTTTGTTTTTTTTGCCAAGAGCTACATGACAAGATTGACAACACTTAAGTCTCTGCTGGTTGCCTGGCAACCTAAGTGTCTTGAATTTTGCCTTACCTTCAATTCTGACTTCTCGTTTTTTTAATCATTACAGCTCATGTACTCTTGTTAAACAAATGTCCTTTCAGTGGCTTGTGGTAGTGAAAAGATTCAGAAAATTCCCATCCGAAACACTTTAAATCATGTCGCTTGAACGACTGGAGACATGTAAAGGGTGTCACTGATTTTGAATGGGATGCACTTCACAGCCACTGCTGCATTTGAAGATTTAAGCTGTTTAACCTGCTGTATGTATTGTCATTTTGTATAAAGTGTTGCCACCTTTGTATTTCTCATTTGAATGCCAGCTGTTGCAGAAAGAAAAATCAATCATAAAGCCTCTGACAACCTGCTGACGCAATTACATGCTAAATGCAGTGTTCAGGTGCTTAACGCTCTACACAAACCTTTAAGTCCATAGGTACCCTCACAGATTTTAATGGGCTCAGTCTTAGTACAATATGAGTCTCACTCCTGACAGATATGTGTGTAGGGGTTGCATGAGAAATGCTTTGACCCTGGAATTTGTCAAGAATAAGTTAAACCCTCGAAAGGAGTATACTACTTAATATACTGTTGGTAATTTATTCTACAGCAATTCAAGATGTGCTTTCCTCATTCTCACAGATATGACGGCATTTCTGGGAGAATGAGGAAATTACTGTTTTTATTACGATGGTTTTCCCACCACAAACACACGCACGCATGCATGCACGCACACACAAGCACGCACATATACACACACACAAGTAAAGAGCAGGTCTAATTAAGTTAAAGAGGGGCCCCATTCTGGTCAATTTCTCAGTCATTTAATAACTGATGAGTACAGAAGATGAAGCACTTTACATTGAAGATTTGACACTCTTTATTTTATGTAGGTTTATTAAAACGGTAATCACAGTCAGAGTGGTTGAAGAAATCTTCTTAAAATCCCTCTTCTGTAATTTGAAATTTCCTGGAAATGGCCATGGCTGCTGTAACTGGGAGTAATGGGGACAAAACCAGAACTATCTGGCTACTGTGGGCTGGGCGATATGACCTCAAATCAATATCACTATAAATTGGGCAGTTTTACCTCGATAACGATAAATGCATGATAAATCCCCGACCACTGTATATCTATAATAGTACCTGCACGATTCAGGAAAAGATATGAATCTCGATTTTTTAGCTTTGAATTGAAATCACAATTTCTGCCACGATTTTTTTTTCTACCTGGGCTTTCGGCAACATCCATTTTGAGTTCACTTGTTCACTGAGTTTTCCTTGTGATTAACGTTATTTCGGCAATGCTGCAGTCCCTCCTCAGAAACTTTCAACTCAACTATTTGATTCTGCATGCCGTGAAAAGACGCTTTGTCATAGGATAAGGGAGAAGCCTTGGAGCGCTTGTATACAACCCTGACACATGTCGCCGGCTCTTGGAAAAAAAAACAACAACGTAATTTAGAAATGAAATTGCATGTAGGGGTGAATCTAAATCGAGGTTCTAAAACAATTAATTGTGCAGGCCTAATCTTTAATATTTCCAAACGACAGATGTCGAATTTATTTTAGGAACAAGCACAACAGGATCAACTTCGACTGACGTTACTTTGTCTACGGCTGTGTCAGCTGCTTCATTTGAACCATCAGCCATTTCCTCATCAACTGTTTCCCTTCTTGTTCAGACTAGATGGGTTGAGTCACGTGACTACACATGCTGTACCTCGTCTTAAAGGGGAATGAACAAAACCTACCAGCACACACAGTCAAAAGAGACAAAAAAGACTTTTATTTTCTTTTTTATTAAATTACAGAATTTACTGTCATAGGCAAAATGATGTTGGTTATCGTAGTAAATTTCGGTAACGGTAAATTTTCAGTTTATCACCCAGGCCTAGGCTACTGCATTCACTTTGACCTGGCTGGGTGTTCAGAATGGGGTGTTGGCGGTGATTATTTTAAAAATACACTGCTTTTGATCCAAAATGGCGCCTCCTTTTCCAATTTAGGCAGTATAGGCAGCATGTTTCAGCAAAAACATGTTTGACCAATTGGAAAATAACACATTGAGATTTGAAAAACATAACATATGTAAAGGATCTACCTGCTGCTGCATCTGCATGCACGCTGATGAAATAGCAAATACTAAGAAATTTTCATTTGCAGAGAATCTCACGGAAAAAAAGGTCATGAAAAAAATGCATGTATGCATGTAAAAATGCAAACATGTAACAGGAATAGCTAAACTGCTAACATTTGTTGGACAGGAACCTAACAAACTGTTCGCTTAAACTATTCTCCTAATAGCTAGATACGATACAGGTTATGTTGAAAAATATCCCAAAGCAAAGCCTTTTAGAGGAACACCTTTGACAAGCCAGCTCTCCTGTATGTTTGTAGTTGTGTGTGCGTGTGTGCGTGTGTGTGTGTGTTTATGCGTAGGTGTGTGCAGTGGACAGATAATTACTTACGAAGGACAAGAACTCCGTGTCGAAGTGACTGAGCACGGTTGGGCTCCACAGTGACATTCAGAATGGTGGGATTTTCCCCGATGATGCAGACACGGTTGTCCTGCTCTGCCTCACGAAACATTCGTAGCAGCTGATTGGCTATGATCCCGTTCAGCACAGATATGGCCACCATGGGAATCACAAAGGACAGAAATGCATTAACCTGTTGAGAGAGGAATCACAGATGATGGTAAACACATTAGTCTTTAGAGATGACATGCTGGAAAAACTATCATATCAAACTTTTTTCTTTGGGTTCCCAGCCTGTGGGATTTGACCCCACCAATGGTAAGAGATAAGATAACCCTGGGGTGTCACTAACTCACACATCCCCCAAACCCCTCTAGTGGTTCAGGACTCATGACCTTTCCATAATCCCAGCAATGGCCTTGAATAGGGAATGTTGTCCACTGATCACAGGGTTCTGGTTTATGCCCTCCTCCTGTCCACATACTGTCCTGTCCAGACACTGACACATAATCCCTCCATGATGGCCAGGTCACCGTGTTCCATGGCAGCTCACTGCCATCAGCTTTTGAGTGTGTGTAAAAATAGTTGAATGAAAATTTGAAATGTAAAGTGCTTTAGATTAATCTTCCATACACATACTGCCATTTTTTATTTAGTGCTACTGTTTAAAAGGTGTAAAAAATGAGAAAAGGTAGGAGAATATAAATCTAATGAAAGAGCTAATTGCTTTTTAGATGCTCAAACACCATACTGAGAGGCATTTAAATAGGCATTGGTAATTAAGAGCTCAGTGACTTGAAGTGGCACTATCATAGGGCATTCCCCTTTTATCACAAGTCAGTTTGTAATATTTCACATCTATTTCAGCTCTAATCAAAGGAGCAACAGTAGTTTAAACCAGTAATGATCATGTAAAAGTTCCCAATCATCAGTTGCATTAACTACTAAAAAATTCCCTATTGCCTCATGTAGAAACATCAGCACACACACTGTGTTGACAGCATTATAAATATCCGCGGCCAGGCAGCTGCATGCAATCCTCACATCCTCATGTGCAATGCCAAGTGCCATTCCTAGTTTGAGTAAAGCCATAAAAATCGGATTCTTTAAGATGCAACAAAGCAGCAGGTCTTCATAACTAGGATTAGATAATTACCAGTATTTTTTGAAAAATGACAGAGTATAAATGGTTTGGCTAAATAATTGGAGTCATTTTATTGTTCATAGATATATTGAAAGGCTCATTCTTTCAGCTTGTGCAAAGCTTTATTATAAGAGGCCACAAGCACAAAAAATCTTCTTTCTTGTGGCTCATTTAGCAATAATGTTTTGTGTTGACTGAACAAAAACAGAACATTCTGTTGCTACTCCACTACTGTCACAACAACTCCTGTCTCCAGCTTATTGAAACTGGTGAGAAAGAGTATTGTGATATCAAAACAAACATAATTTAAATGCAAATATTATGGATTGTAACTTGAAAGGAACCAATGTGTCAAATATGGCAAATTAGAAAATATCAGGCAAACACCTACTGGAAGAAAGGAATGAATGACATAGTGTAAAAACTGTGTTGGAGTAGCATGTGAGTGTCAACAGGGTGACGGCATAAATCACAGACACACACACATACGAGAAAAAAATAGCGCTGTAGCAGTAATTGACAGAGCCATTTTTGTGCTTTTCATAACATTTTCACAGCAGCCCTTTCATTGAAAATTATCAGCATGCATACGATTCAACAATAGTCTATTCTTTCCCTGTTATTCCTTGCAAATGAAAGATAAAAACATATGACTTTCATGTCAACTCAGACACTCGAGTTGACATGAAACACTCGAAAACCGTTGCTGAAATTACATTTTACCTCTCAGTGTGCCAACTTTGATCCAAAAAAGTTGAGCACAAATGATTTTCTTCACACTGGGGTGCTGCTGATAGAACATAATAGAGGAGGAAGAAACCGAGCAGTGGAAAGTAATGAGAGAAGAAGCAGGAAGGGAAAAAAGAAGGGGAGGAGGTGCTGCCGGGCACCAGTTATGTCTAGCAGCTGACTTCTTGCTAAAGCTATTGTGTAACTGTGAAGTATGTATGAGAGGTTGGTAAAGAGAGAAAATATGCAGGAGCATGCAAGGCTTCACTTTGGTTTGATATTTACTTCTTCAGTTTAATAGTTAGTTTTAAGCAGTTCCTCCCCGCAACATTTCCACTTCAGCTACTACGCACTCACAGTGTTATTTTTCCCAAAAGATAATCATACATGAAAAATGTTAATGGCGATAATGAACAGGCTGACTGACTCCTGTGGGTCCCCTGCCTTCCAGACCTTGATGACTAATTAAAGTTGAAAAGGCAAGCATGGAAATAAAACTCCTGCTTGGGCTGAAAGAACAAAATATGAAAAACGGCCAAAAATCTGCCAGAACTAATGTGGATAATTGAGACTGAAGGGAAAGGAAATTAAGATGCTTGGCATTAAGGATTGCAGGGGAAAAGGTGACACAAAGGTGAGTAAAATAAGGCAAAGGTTAAAGTGTGTCAGTTAGTTTGAAGCACATAGACAGAAAATCTACTTGTAAGGATTACATCTTAAAATGGACAACATGACACTGATGTCTCATACAGTGACTGCTACCAGGCCTTCAGCTGTAAACAATATATATGACTTCTTATCAAGAGCTAAGAACCTTTTTTTTTTTAATTTAGCTCCTTGTCACCAGAGAGTTATGACTAACTGTCCCACTTATCTCTTCAGGGGGATGTGACTGAAAGTGGGTGGTGAGTCTGTTTTCTAGCAGCGTCTACCCCTGATAAGAGCACCAATAGGCTTTAAAATTCAATTAAATTTTCACTGAAGCCTATTAAATATGAGATATTTCAGACTGAAGTGGTGGACTCAAAAAATCAACAGAGTGCCTAATATTCCAATTTTTCTGTTGATGAAACTGTACAGATTATAGATTATTCCATCATCATTTATTTGTAGGTCAGGGCACAGAACTACCTCATATGATCAGAGAAATATGGGGCAACTTAAATCCAAAAGGTGTTAACTTTTCTAACATTTCCAGACCATATGCATGTATTTGTTAAAGTATTCCTGTGTTTTTAACCCATACATACATATACATATATATATATATATATATATATGTATTTGTATTCTTTAGCACTGGTGCTTGATAAAATCTTTTAATGCAGTTATGGTAACTGCAGGAAGTAAGGGCAACATCACTCAACGATTTTTCCTAGTTTAAGGTAAAAACCAGTTTTTTCAATGTGCATTGTTTACATAAACAGGATAGGTGGATTCAGTATACTTTGTAGTCTTGTATATGGACGGCCATGTTGGTTGGTTGGTTGGTTGGTCAGTCTACCACTTTGAGCTAGATTGAAATATCACAACAACTATTGGATGAGTTGCCATTAGTATTTTGCGTTGCCATTAGCATGCCCAGAGGGTAAACTCCAGGGGTTTTTTGAAGTGCTGAAGAATCCTGAAGTAAATCTTGCTTAATGACTGGTTTAGGTGTTTCTAACGAGTCTCTCTGTTTTTTTAATTGCTGTCTTGAGATGAAATGTGTTGTTCTTTAAGATCATAAAGGCAACAGAAGGGATAGAAGAAGAGAGAAAGGCCAAAAGGAAACAAAAAGGATGGAGTTTCTGAGAGTGTTGAGTTTAATCAGAGGCTGAACTGACCACAAACACACACTCGCACACACAAACAATCATTGCCTTTTGTTGCTTGCAGCATCTTGCTAACTTCATTAACAATGTGTTTTGCAACAGCAAGTATGCAGATGTCCAGCTTGGTGTTTTTCTTTGCTCATGCATGTATCGTGCATGAGGAGGACTTTAGCTTGTTTTCGCAGCTGGGTCAGTTTGACACCCTGTGTATACTCGTTCAAAGCCTTATTACAGACCCTTCTGTCTGCTTCTGTCTGAAATCACTGTTTTGTTTGTCCAAGGAGTCAAGTTAGTGACAGAATGAACTCCATGCTAGCTCCAAAAGCTGAACAGGGGTAGCAACAGCAACTAATGGGGGCAGTGGCTTAGCAAAGGGTCAATGTGCTATTAACCACCATTTGGCTCTAAAACTTTGCATGTGTAGCCCTAGACATACATGTCATTTTTTCAATTTTAAATTTTCAATTCACTTTTCAACAGTTCTTTTTTTTTTTTTTTGCTGTTATACTAAGTTATTTGTAAGCTTTGTCAACTCAACAAGAAAAACGAGACAGTTTGATGCACAAAGCAAATACATAAAGAAAAAATATTTTTGAAAAAATCAACACTGGTTGCCTGCAGTCATCAGGATTGATCCAGCTGTCAGACATCTTAACTACTATTTTTCATTTCCTAAATTCATGCATATTGAATACTTGAATAACATTAGAAAACGTGACATGGAGATACCATCGGGTAATTTACTGTGAAATAATTAGTATTGCAATTGCTTTTTGATGAGAAACAGGGGCAGAAATTAATAATTTGTTTCATTTTTCAAGAAACACGCCCAAGGTAGTCATTGTAACTGTTATTTAACTGACTAAGGACATTTGGCAAGTGTAGACTGACATTTGGCAAGTGTAGACTTATTTGGTGACAGAACAATAAGAGAGACACCACTGACTGTTGTTTGATCATTAAAATCATTCCTCTGTTGTGAAGCAGTTTGTAGTATTACAGAGGAGAACAACTAAAAAGCTACAGTATATCAGTCTACTGTTTAGACTTTCTTTGGGACTCTGTGCCTTTAATGATCACGCCTAAACGGTTCACAATTCGTCGACAATAAAAAAATAAACATCATAGTTCATTAAAGTTGTACTTCTTGCAAAATCTTAGTGTCAATTTAAAAAATGTAATGTCTTTGCTGTGACTCAATTGAACTGCCATGATTCATCATTGAACATGATTCATCATTGAACTGCCATGATTCATCATGGCAGTTCAATTGAGATAAATTGATCTTGCTACAAAATGCCAGGGTGACCAGGCCCTTTTAAAGGGAGGCATGACAGAGCAGCTCACAACAAACAAGAGCGCCAGTGCTTTGGTAGCTCTCATGTTGGCCAGCTTGCACTGTCTGCCTTCTGGCAAAAATATTCACCTGGAATATCCATTAAAGCACGAAACGGGGAATACCAGGGAACAGACCTGATACTCTATTGGTGTAGCAACATGTGTCACAAATTGGAGACAAAAAAAAACCAAAACATGCCTTGTTTTGTTTCTGTACCATCAACACCTTCATGAGGACCTAGAGGACCTTGAACTCAACACCAGTATTCACACTTATACAGACAGACAGGTACACACACTATTGACATCTGCTGCATTGCTGAAAGAGTAAAGCAGAGCATGTCTGCCAATGATAAGATGACACTTAGTGGTACAGCACTATACAAAACAATTACCAGAGATGAGAGCAAACGCTTTAAATGTTTTCAGCAGTTTCTTGCGTCAGCCTTCAAGCTCTGCTTGAATTTTAATAATCACTGAAACACTTTTTTAGGAATACTTACAGTCATTAGTTTGGAGGAGCAAGACAGACAAGCCTGTGTGCCTGTTTGTGTCCCCGTTATGTTTTGTTCTGTTTTTTGGCACATGCACACATGTTGGTCTGCATGTTACAAGGGACAAACACAGACGTGAAACACACACTGACAAAAACAACACAACGCCACAGCTCCACCTGCATCTCGTATGATCTGTTTTGATCACTGTGGTTCACAGGTTCTTTAGATCTCGTCCCCGCTCAGCCGGCACGTTGCAGAGAAGGGAGCCGAGGGTACTTAAGCACCTGCCCTTTTGTTCAAAGCCCCATTTTTTTTCAAGTTGTGTTCTGTTTATGTGGGTTTTGTTTGTTTTTTGTGAGGGTCTGCCCATGTCCCTTATCAAAGAGAGAGAGAGAGAGAGAGAGAGAGAGAGAGAGAGAGAGAGAGAGAACAATAAACAATTTATTGAACTCTCAAAGAAATTGATAAAAAATAACAATTTAAATTAATAATAATTTAGGTACAAATAAAACGACGTGGCTGCTCTCAGTGCACATCACATGATAATGACAGACTCAAGCAGAAGAAAAAGCAAAGTCATTGGGGTGTATGTTCATTCTAAATCAGTACTAAGGTGTTATAGTTAAAGCAGGATTGCACTAATGTAGTTGGTTGAGGTGGAGCTAATTTGAAATATTTTGTGTAGGCCTGCAACCAGTAATTTTTTCATCCTGGATTAATCAACAATTATAAAAATTAAAATACTGGAGGGAAGGAGAAGAGCAAATCTTCACATTTCAAGCTGGAAACATGAAATGCCCTTATATAAAAACTTAAAGCAACAACACGTAAATTTTATACCTTAATATGATATCTATATATAAAACATATTACATTGCCTTAGTTTAAGTAACTGTGCAAGCAACAGTGCATCACCATTACATAGATTGTACAAGTTATTTATCTCTTAAATATGAAATGTTCTTTGCTTTAAATTTCTTGCAGTTGCTCAAAATTGTATTTTTCTGTTAAAAATTGATCAAATGATTGTAAACTGAAAGATGTTGATCCACAGAGAACACATTCTGCACTTTCTCCGCAGCTGAGTGCAAAGGTTTTTATGCAATTTTCAGATACTTGTTCACAGTTTCTGCTCGCTAAAGGGGTTCTTGCTCCTTTTTTTTACAGCAGTAGTTGGTTACAGTTTAGCCATAAAAGGCCTAAAATCCACTGTATCCTCAACAGTTTAATTCCCAGTGCATCAGTACTGACTCTTTGTCATGCTACATGGTGTCTCATACAGGTTTTGGAGGTAAACTTAAGCATTCTTGTGAAACATGCCAGGCTTTCAAAAACTTAAAAAAAAAAAAAAAAACGCATTACTAATAGCAACTCCACCCTAAAACACAGAGTAACAGAGTCCCAGTAGAGGTGGAGGTCAATGTCAGTGTAGAGTGGTGAACCATACACACACCAGGGACTTAACCCTTACCCTAAGTTTCAAACCATGATCTTGTTCTTAAACCTTTTGCTGCCTGAACTTAACGGAACTGTGACTGTTTTACTACATATACCTTGTATTTAAAAAGGCTTTGTGTGCCAGACACAGATGCTAATAAAAAGTACCTTGTGCTTCTGTATCCAACAATTGGGCTAAGAACATATTGCTACATGCCCTGCACTGAATCAAATAAAAGTCAAATGAATCAACTGAGTCGAACAGAAAATGTTAGTGGAGTGGAGTAATTAGTATTTCTGGGAGTATTTGGAAGCAAATTAGCCACATATTTTCTAGAAGTTGGAGGAGACCAAAACTAGAACCAGAACTAGAACTAAAAGGAGAATGAGTATAAGACTTGCATTCATTGGCTGGATGCAGACGGCAACAAATGAATGCATATGTTGCAATCTCTGTTGGATGTGTAAATAAACTTCTATTAAGTTGACAATATTTACTTTATAAAGAGGCAACATAGTCAGTGCTGTGTTTGCATGCTGCACTGCCCCCAAGTAACCAAAAAATTTGTTATGTTAAATGATAACTCGCAGACATCAACACTGATATTGAGATAGAAAATCCAGTTTCATCCTGGCTATAATAAATTAATATCCCTGTAACTGCTTACAATGTTTTTCATGGTTTTAAAACCACAACACTCATTAAACTTGTACATGAAAACATAATAGTTTTATCAAGTTCATTGTGTCTACACTTGAGGTAAAGAACTGGGTTTTTTTTTTATTTTATCACAGACACATAAATTGGTTGAATGATGTTTTTTTTGGTTGTATTGTTTCGATGGATGACTTCCGT
>JAPZDZ010099427.1:5575-16975 GCA_029783805.1 Acanthurus tennentii
GAGTCTCAACGCTTGTGTTAGGTTTCACACCTAATATGCAAGAGAAAACAGTTGTTAAAAAGTCGAATCGATAAAAGTGTGTTTTGTTCTCACACATGCTGCATCAGTGATGCACTTTTAGTTCCTCTGAAAAAAGTTATATTCTTCACACATTTTTTAGTTTTTTTGATAACTGCGTTTTAAAAGCACTCTGGTCAACACCACTGTTTTCAAATGTGCTAAAAGTAAATATAACAACATCTTAGTACACCATACTGCTCTGTGCAGATACATGCACACCACTTTATGGGTACTGATGAATTATTTTCTATCAAAAAATTAACAAAATTATATTAAAATTGTGGACGACTCTTTCATTAAACATTTACACTCTCCATGACAGTTTCTGAAGGATTCTCATTAGCAGTTAATGATCAAGTTAACGTTAACGAATATGGTTTAACATCCACTATTCATTCCACAGTGAAAAACAACAACAAAATCTTGAGAAAACCCATAAATCAGCCTAATATTCTCTTATTCATATTTTAAGCCACAGCCAGTTTACTGGCTGCTGAAACTGCACTTACTGTTATGCATTCTCTTTGTTCATTACAACATCAGTAGCACAGACAGCAGCCACGATGCTGCTCATTCCAAAGCTCAGAAGTAACATGAGTTATTTTATCTTGCATGTGTTCAAATTATCAACGCTGAGTAACAAGCAGGAGTGGGATTAAAGCTGAGTGAAACCCACATGATGGCCTAAAACATGAACGTCTGTTAACTCTAAAAACATAAAGATGCCTCCATCAGTCTCCACTGGTCCGCAGGCAAAAGAAAACATAAACAACCACGCTGAAGCAACATCGGATGCAGACATGCTCTCGTCGACCTTGGAGCCGAAACGGCTACAGTTAGCTTAGCTTAGCAGAGTTTAGCAAACCCGCCCCTCTCACACTGCAATACCGGCTAACGTTAGCTTGCAGAAAGCTAACAGCAGCGCTGTTATTTTAAGCGCTATTAGCCCAAACTATGACTGAGTGCACTAACATGGTGTTATTTTAAAACAGAGGTTAAACTGGTAGCAAAAGGCCATACCCTCCGCCGGCCCCGAAGGTAAATAAGGAAAATCCTCGGTCTGCATTGCAACGGCCATGATTCTAATTACAACCAGTGGCGTCCCAGTGCGCATGCGTAGATACAGGCATTCAGCAGAGGCAAAGAGCAGACCCCTCTTGGCAGGCAGAGGACAAAATGATAAAAATAAAAAAAAAACGCCCCCCACTCTCAATTTATTTATGTTTTCTAGCACAAACCAGAGATATGTCAGTTTGCCAACCTGCCTCTTAGCAGATTTGTTCTTGAACCCTAGTTTGTCTTGCAGAGCTTTATATCTACAACACTCTTTGGCAAATTTTGGCAAACCCATCTAAGTATCTGCATTGCACCCAAGACGCAAAATAGTGATCTCACAGCCAAATCCTGTGGAGCCTGTTGTTTCATTTGCATCAATGTCAGAGAGTTTCAGAATGCATCAAAACTTGCCCTTTCTGCTGCCTGCAGGATTAGACATGTAGACATTAGGCAGACAGATAAGGCTCTTGAATTTATCACTTTATCATATTATTATTATCAGCTCTGACTGTCAGATTTGAGATCCCCTAAGCTCTGTTCAGAGACCTTGGGGCCATTTCTCCAAAATCACCTCTTCTCCACTCTAAAGCACAGGTTTGATTCACCCTTACATGTACATAGGTAGTCTCTTTGCAGCAATTTATTCAGTTCTTCCTCCAAGAGCAACAGATACCTAAAACAAGCTGTCAAAAAAACGGCGATGTAAAAATGGCATGCAATTTGAAGTCACCAAAGTGTTTCCAATGATCACATTCAGCCACTGGGTGGAGATCAATGCCCATTAATAAGCAGAGATGCAAATACCTGAGAATTTGCATCACAGTAATGGGCCAGGTGGTCCCACCATGGATGTATATTAGAGAACTCTTACCATGCATCCTCTTATAATAGCCCTTCTTACACAACCAAAGGGTCCCACTCTATTTTCGAAAGCTGTCGTTCTTTCTGAACAGTTTCCCAGGCCAGTGGGTTAAGATGCATTTTTTCTTGAAAAAATCCACCCTTTTGTTTTTTTAGAACTAGAAACCTTTAGTAGGTAATTATTTGGGCTCTCCCTTGAAATTATATCCAATGTGAACACAAAACCTGACAATGACAGAAAGACCTCTTCGTCCGTCAAACTTTTTCTAGCTCATATTTTTGTAATATTAGTTGGTAACAGGTCAATTCCTTACCATCAGCGGTTTCCGTAGTGTAGTGGTTATCACGTTCGCCTAACACGCGAAAGGTCCCCGGTTCGAAACCGGGCGGAAACACATTTTTAGCTTATCTGACGGCAAAGTAATACTGTACTATAAGGGATATTAAAACGTCATTATTTTGTCCTTTTTCTTGTAATGTACTATCCCTGTCTCTAGCAAGAAACTTCTGTCTAAGTTAAAAATTTAATAATTATCATTGTTCCTGAATATTTCTGTCTCTGTCTGTGGGTACTGGACTGCTACAGTATAGCCATTTAAGGTTTTAAAAAAAGAAAGATTATAATCTACATAAATTGAGTCTGAAATGTCCATATTCATTATTACACTTACAATATCCGAAGTGATAGCTCCGAATCTGCTTTCTATCATCGATTACAGTGATATACGCCTCAGAGGAAGAGAGACGCAGTTGAAGTTGGTAACAGCGCCAAAATGTGCAGTGGCGAAAAGGCGCATTACGTCCGTAGTGGTTTAGCACTACCGTAGGAAATTAATGGAAAGCGGTTTAGGACCGTTTAGCTAAACAATTCAGTCTACCGCGCGTAAATTGCCCTGGCGAAGACCACGAGGGGGCGTATGGTATAAAAAAACTGGAATTTAGCCGCTTATAGTTTTGATGGAAATAATTTACTTAAAAAATTCATATGGTATCAGGGCAAAAAGAAAATTTTGCCTCCCCGTCGGGGAATCGAACCCCGGTCTCCCGCGTGACAGGCGGGGATACTCACCACTATACTAACGAGGACAAGCTAAAATAATAGGCGAACAGTCACCGTCTAGTACCTGGCACTGGCTGGAAAACCGTTGGGATTTAGCATAAGGTAGCCTATGTTATGTTACGAGCTCTATTCACATAAGTAGATAAATGGCAATACTGAGTCAATTTGGTGACGTATTTGTGTCAAATGGTGTCAAATGTCAAAAGAGGTTGAAAACTGGACACCTACCGGCGGCTGTTTTGGGCAAAAGATCGTCTCCCCGTTGGGATGTCCATCGTGTCAGGCGGTGACACTTACCACTATACGAAGTAAGCGGTAAGCTGGGGAGCGGTAACCGACTATTCCTTGGCAATGGCTAATGTACCTGTTTGGAGGTACCATGAAATACGCGATAAGTAAAAACTTTGATTTAATCACAGCAGTTGGTATGCAAAAGGCAAAAGTTTTTAACCCATTTGTTGATGATAATGGTCACTAATCAAATGTGGTCTTGCTAATGGTCACATAACAACGTGGCTAATCTGTCAGCAATAGCTTATTTATGGAATTATGTGTATGACAAATGTGGGTAATATATGGTTGCAAGAACATCTGATATGTGTAAAAAGTTAGCTTTTTTCTTATGCTTGGGGAGCCATGTCTTTTCACATACCCACAAATAAGGTTAAGAAGAAGTTACAATCGCTTCAACAATTAACATCTGCGTGTGCGGTTAAAAAGAAAATGGCAAATACGACGGACATGGTCGCCTGGACGCCTATTGAAGGACGAAAGCGAAAAAAGTCGTCTCCCCGTCGGTGCGGTTAAAAAGAAAATGGCAAATACGACGGACATGGTCGCCTGGACGCCCATATAAGAACGAAAGCGAAAAAAGACGTCTCCCCGTCGGGGAATCGAACCCCGGTCTCCCGCGTGACAGGCGGGGATACTTACCACTATACTAACGAGGACTGACGATGTTCGCGCAGAGGGGTTCTTGAGTTTTATACATGACAACAGACTCTATGAGTTTAGCTAAACGGCCCTGAACCGCTTTCCATTCATTTCCTATGGTAGTGCTAAACCACTACGGACGTAATGCGCCTTTTCGCCACTGCACATTTTGGCGCTGTTAACAACTTCAACTGCGTCTCCTTTCCTCGGAGGCGTCAATGACTGTAATCGATGATAAAAAGCAGATTCGGAGCTATCACTTCGGATATTGAAAGTGTTCTAAACTTAAAAGGTAAGTGATAATTCCACCAAGCATTATATATACAGTGTTTACAGAAATCGTTGCTTTATGACCCTGTGGAGAGAGGTTAAGGTAAACTTAATGTAAACATTTGGTAAACATTAAAAACCTCAGGTTACATATAACGTTATACACTCAGTTTCATTTGGGTTAATTTTATTGTCATTAATGTATTGTGCAGGCATGTAAAATCAATTGCTCTGGGGTTCAGATACACAGCTATCAATGTAGTTAATTGTTTTGTGATGATGTATTTTATCAATAATATTATGTTTTTTATTATAATAAGTGTTAATTTAAAAAGAAGTTTAAGCTACTACTTTTAAAGTAACTTTTGAATGTGGCAAACGAAACTAGTGTGAAATTCCCCTGCTTTAATTTTGACATATTTTGCAATGTTAATGTTGTGTTTGTAGTCATTGTTTTTCATTTCAAGACTGTGAGGTTTAAGAAAACATGTTTTGAAAATTTTAATGTGAATCCAAACACTTTGTACTCCAGGGTTTGTGTTATACTCTCTGCTATCTGAAAATACTATTTACCTAAAGTTCCTCTAAGACACCATGTCTGATTCCTATGACACTGATAATGGTTATTCATTTACTAAATAATTCAAGGATGATAATGCATTTGATCATACAGTTTTACTAACCTACAGGTGGTTTTTAATTAACTAAATCAACTGTAAGCACATTCTTGCAAGCCTGCTGTGTTCTTGTGTTGCTATTAAAAACAAACAAACAAAAAAGGCCATTAATCACTCTTGATTCAAAATTGCATTATTTCCTGCAGGGTTTAATTAGCTGACCCACCCCTATGTTTATATTGAGAATATTAAAGAGCTTAAATGGCTACACATGGCTAAATTGAAGTGGTGACTGGAGCAGCACAAGGGATAGGAAAAGCAATGACAAAGAGGCTCTTGTGAAACTGTGCTAAGGTAAAGTTTGACCCCAGTTGCACAACAGGGTCTAACTTAATTGGTATACACATTTGCTTTATCTGTGTTCTTGTAGCATTACGGATAAACGACAAGCAAAGAGTCAACACTCTGTTATTAAATGTGCATTTTAGACAGTCATTTAATAATGATGAGCAGGATTTTGATAGAGAGTTGCATTTAATTGAACAGGTTTAATTGCAGGTTTAAACAAACAAACCAACGAAACAAGATCAATGTTTTTTTTTTTTGGTCTCTCTTTTTCCAAAAACATCTGAATAGAAGAACAACTCTGCTCAAAAGTTGAGCTTTTCAGTTTCTGGATCACATGTGTCTGTGGGAATTTACTATGTCCTGAGCAGGAAAGAAGCAGAAGGGGACCATGAAAAAAGTGATAAACTATCACTCTACAGACATGTTTATGAAGAGGTTTGAGTCATTTTCACAAATCAGACATAAACAAAAGGTTTCTTGACGAGTCACAACAGTGCAACAGTAAACAAAGTAAAGAAAAAAATACAAATAAAGCTCACAGCCCCTACATAAGTGAAGGAAAAGTCATATTTTTTTTTCCTTGTGGGTTCACCAAGAGGGCTTCACCGTTCTTCGTCTCATCTGTCACCATTTCTAGGGCTGCCTCTGCCACCTCAGACACACTGAAAATAGAAAACTGCTGTGACTTCAAGGGAAAATTCATTTACAAAGTATCACACATCGACATGATAACTCTCATGGACTGGTTTCTGTTATTGATGGAATAAATCTGAGGCAAAGACTTACGTTATTGACCCAAATTGTTCTACTAATTGTAAGGTAAAATCAGTCAGGTTGGAAAACTGTGCCAGTCTGTCTTTAGTGTTGTAGAAGAGGTCAGTTTGGACGAAACCTGGGCACACAGCGTTGATTCGTATCCCATAACCTGATGCTTGTGAGGCAGCCTGGTCAATGACACACACGCACATATATCGTTTGCATTATTTTCTAAACTTTAATTTTCTGCTGCGAAGTCTTAAAAAACAATTTTTTTTAATATACTTTGGAGGACCTTCCTTACCGCCATGGCTCGGGTGAAGCCGACCACGCCGTGCTTTGATGCTGTATAAGCAGGACAGCTCGGTAGAGGACCAAGACCTGTTGGATGTGGTTTATATCAGTTAGTGTTAAAATTTAAGCTATCAAGATCCTGACTAATATGGATGTACAAAGGAGCTTTACCTGCCATTGATGCTATGTTGATGATGACGCCTCCTCGACCTCCATTCAGCTTGTTCATGTGATCCAAAGCCAGGTAAGTCCCCCTGATAACACCCATCTACAACACAGAAGAGTCACGGTTGACAGCAGAAATCATAAACTCTCTGGCTTCTGCTGCAGCCTGTTCTCTGAGTAAATAATGGTCATCAATGAAACCAAGGAAGCATTTCTTTACAATTAACAAGAAGGAATTTCTCTGACTCCCAGACCTTGTGATCTCTCCAACTGCCACTATACTTCCTTGCACTTGAGTCAAACAGAGTTTATGCCAGGGTCACACAGTCCCTTTATCATAATCAATGTTGTGTCTTACAGTTATATGTGCAGACTATCCCCATCTACCCTCGCTATAGCAACCAAGGCCAAAGATATGAATGTTCATGCCGTAATACCCAGAAAGATCCTGAAAGTGTGCAGCTTGGCCTTGTTTGAATATGTAGTTAAGAACTGAAATAAACAAAAGCAGATGTGTCTGTTTGCAGTGATGCAAGTTGTAATTTAAATATGTGTTGTGGTGTAATTTTTCCTGGTGCAACATCTAATAAATATAGGACAGTACTCAAACTAGATGCAGTCTGTTGCTACTTACGAGGTTTATGGCGACAGTTTTCTCCCACAAACCCTCATTCAAGATGCCAGCATTGTTGAACAGGATGTCTATTCCTCCAAATGTTTGTATGGTTTTCTGAAAAGCAGCTTGAGAGAAAATACAAAATGTTAAAAGTTTAATAATTTTAGCTCTTCCTCTAATAGGATGTGATCTGCTTTGACAGATGCAAAATAGCATTGCATCATTCATTGTAGAGCTGCAACAATTAGTCAGTTAAGCAGGCACCAGATATTTAATCTGCAACAGTTCAACCATCTATGAGTTATTTTGGTCATTTTATAAAAGACAAACTCTGAAATACACAGCTTTCTGGTTCCCAAATGATGAGAATATTTTGAATTTTTCAACTTTTCTGATATAATAGTCAATATTTTTGGGTTTCAGGGTTTTTTTTTTTGACAAATAAAGCACTTGCAGATGTTGGACTCTGGGAACTTGTGATGAATTTCACAATTTTCAGATGTTTAATGAACAAGATAATTAAAAGTCAATTTCATCCTAAGGTTTATCAATAATAAAAATAATCATCAGTTGTAAATGTAACTCATTGACATGAAGCTGTGATTATCAACTGTAATAACCGTTAGCCAATCCCTTCAGAGCCTACGATCTGATATCTGTTCATTTCAGGTTAGTTAAGGCCAACAGTTTGTATCTGTTCTGTCTTCTTGTTGTCTAGTTGGAAACTTAATGATAACTTTGGCCATGATACATTAAATACATATTAAAAAAATAAAATAAATATCTGCGTTCTTAAAAAGTTAAAGGTCAACACCCTAAACATCATAATCTACTACTAATAAACTACTTTTCTGGAACTTGATGCAAAAACAAAGCATTCTTTAACTGAACAAAATTACCTTTTCATACATAAAGTCATCTCAGTGGTTGGTGCATTCATGTGTGTTACCTTTCACCTGCTCTTCTGATGAGACATCACAGCTGATGAACAGCGTTTTCTCTCCTCCATAGTTTTTCTGTAAAGCTTCTATTAAACTCTTTCCTGCAGTTTCATTTATATCCAGGAGGGCTACCTGTGCAGAAGAACGACCAGATCTTCATCATCATCATCATCATTTTCATGTTCAGATTTACACTCAGCTGCCAGTTTATTAAAAACACAGCCTAGTGCTAAAGTCTAACGTGACAGTCCGGCAATGAATCCATTCAGATTATGTTGCAACACTTGATTGAACTTTAGTCCTTCACTGTCTGCCATAAAATATAATGAATGTTTGGACTGCATTGTTTCTGCCCTTTCAGGCTCTTTACAGTTTCCATTAGTCCTGACAGAGAATAAAAGATGATTCGACTGTCTTTCCATCTAAAACAACTCTTTCCTCAGGTGGAAACAATAAAAACTTAAATACTCTTTAGATCTAGATTAGGAAACAGCTTTATTTAAAAAAAAATTAAGATAGTTCCTGTACAGTCTGAAATATTTAGGCTAAAGGTGAAGTACAGTAACTACAATGGGTTCTTTCTATCATTGCCTGTATGGTTTATTTGTAAGTTGCAAGAATGCAAATGAACCTGCACTCTACAATTCATACAAACAAGGATTTGCTTTACCTTGGCACCGTTTTGCAGCAGTATCTCCGATATTGCTTTTCCTATTCCCAACGCTGCTCCAGTCACTACAGCAGTTTTACCACTTAATGCCATTTTTTTAAAGCTCTTCAGTTTAGTCGGAGGATAGTAGACTGTAAAATGTGTGCAGGAAATCTGACAGTGATGATCCACGAGAAGTCTGGGAGCTTTTTAAAACTGGCCCCGCCCACCAGGATCATTTATCAAGCGAGTGAAAATGTGGACAGCTTTAACCGAAGGGCGAGTTAATTAAGCTTCCCCTTTCAAGAAAAATAACGTTTTAACATTTTGGAAAAAGCGAAACAAATACAGTCTGATTTGTTATGAATGAAGGAGGTTGTGTTTTTTAAATGTTTGATGAGAGATCTGGAATTATTTATGCAGAGGGTTTAACGTGCAAAACTATATCTATATATAGTAAACAGAACATAATATAATATATATGTGTATCTGGGTGTATTCAATATTGTTGATACCGGCTAATTCACGCGTCACGTGATTTCGGTGTGACGAGGTCGCAGGAATCACAGGCGCGCGCCGCATGACACAAATATTCAAATATTTTTTAAAAAACGCGATTTAGCTTGAAGTTGCACGTAGGTGCATATTTTAGAATGACTGGATATATTTTATGCTTCACTGTAATTAATTATTTAATCCGACATATGTGTTCTTGATAAAATACTTAAACTACAATCACCTCTTTTAATTTTGTCAAACTTCCACTTTTATTAAAAAATGCTTTATAATTATCTAAACTTTCACTTAATTTTTCAAACAGCAGATCTATCTGATGAGCTTGATGTGTAGCTTGTGTGTTTTACCAACATATTCATTTGTAATGTGTGTGTGTGAACAGCCAAAAACTGAGAACAGTTTGTCTAAATAACCACCTTGTTTATGGAATCACCAGATTTTTCCTTGACAAAAATAAATCACTGAAGTGAGAAACAGAAAAAAACAAAAATCAAATGGATAAACATTTCTGATCCAATATTGAACTTCTTAGTTTCTGGATCAGATCTATCCATTGATTTTTACTCAATTTAAAGGAGAAAACTGTGATTAACAATCACTCTAAAGACGTGTTTATTAGAGGATTGAGTCACTTTGACATAACAGACTTAAACATTAGATGTATCCACAGCAGACTGACAGTAAACAAGGTATAAATGTAAATAAAGCTCACAGCCCCTAAAAATATGTAGGAAAAGTCACATATTTTTTTCCTTCTGGTTGCACCACGAGGGCCTCTCCGTTCTTTGTCTCATCTGTCACCATCTCCAGGACGGCCTCTGCCACATCAGACGTACTGAAAATAATAAAATTTAGTGACTAAAGGTGAAAAAGCATCTACATAGCATCGCACAGGGACATTATGTTGTACTCCCATGGACTAATTATTGTTCTTAATATTGATGGAAAAAATCTGAGGCAAAGACTCACGGTATTGACCCCAATGTTTCTACCAATTGTTGAGTTGCATCAGCCAGGTTGGAAAACTGTGCCAGTCGGTATTTAGTGTTGTAGAAGAGGTCAGTTTGGACGAAACCTGGGCACAAGGCGTTGATTCGTATCCCATAACCTGATGCTTGTGAGGCAGCCTGGTCAATGACACACCACACACACACACCATTTACAGTAACTTCTACATGTGTGCAAAAACAACACACAACTTTAATTTTTTGCTGTAAATTCTTGTAAAAATTAGTTTTCCTCATCTGTAAAGAACCTTCCTTACCGCTATGGCTCGGGTGAAGCCCATCACGCCATATTTTGAGGCTGTGTAAGAAGGACAGCTCAGCAGAGGACCGAGAGCTGTGGGATGTAGTTTATATCAGTTAGTTGTTAAAATTTGAGCCATTAAATTCTTGATTGACATAGATGAACAAACTTCCTGTCAACCATATCTTATTGAAGCATCTAATGTAAATAAATAAATATAATAATTTTCTTATTCTGACCTCTTGCTTGGTGTTTCTTCCTGTTTTTGGCTGTGTGTAGAACTTTTTTTTCAATCTGACCTTTTTAAATGACTGAGACACAAAAGTTTTACAAGTCTGGATGTAAAGTACTGTGAATTTAAATTTGTGTGTCTGAAAGAATATTGTTTGCACATATGTAATTCAGTTGCAAAGCAAATCTTTTAACAAGTAATTCTTCTTCTGCCCACCAGATTTCAGCAGATATCTATTTGTCATTTGCAATCACCTGTGTCTCCCTGACTGCTCACACACCTGTTGCCAGTTTTCTTCTTTGCTTAAACTGCTATTTGTATCATTTTTTTCTGCAGTCTTCTGTCCGTTCATCTGTCATGTCTTCCCTCTGTTTACTTTGTTTCTGATCCTTTTTGTGCCTGTTCATCATCCTGTTAGCCCGTTGAAGTATAAAAAGGAAATAAAACAGTGTCTGGGTCGAGCTTTCCTGTGATACTATCATTGTGACAAACAGCACAACTTTATAACTTTAGCTCCTCTTCAAAAGATGTCTTACAGTTCACCAAGTTCATGGTTTCACCCTGCTGGACCTTGCACATCCTTAACAGTCAACACACAAAGATCAGCATTTTTTATGTATTTAGTATTAATTAGAAAATTGTTGGTGGGAAAAGTTTTGCCTGCATGCCAAAAGTTGAGCATTACTGTCATATGCACCACATCATGGGTTTTACCTGCCAATGATGCTGTGTTGATGATGACGCCTCCCCGACCTCCATTCAGCTTGTTCATGTGATC
>JAPZDZ010099708.1:0-16916 GCA_029783805.1 Acanthurus tennentii
TAGGCTTCACTTTCACTCATGCAGAAACCAATGGGTGACGTCACGGAGGGTTTGTCCAGTGTTTTATACAGTCAATGCCCAGACCGCATGTTGTGAGCAGCAGAGCACATATAAGACTGTAGGGTTGGGCTTAATCTAGTACTGTTTAAATAAACAAGGGGCAGGTCAAGCTAGATGGAGTGGCATCTTGGCATAGCTGGCGAAAATTCTAAAATTTGAATCAGGACAGAGAATCTGTAATTTTATTACCCAAACCTGGTATATGAGAATCTGGAATAAAGATTCCAGATTCTCATTATAAAAGAATGAAATGCCATTTCATTTATCAAGCGAAACTGGCCAAAACCTAAGCTCTGATTTGCATCCAGTTTCACCATATCATGCAATTTTTTAACCGACTTGGAGAGGTCAAGAAGCCTGGACACAAAAGAAGCCACCTTGAGGAATAACACACACAGTAAAATTAAGATGCCCTAGCAATAACAGTAGCTCTCTTTTTGAAACTGAAACTGCGTCTAGATCATTCCTCATGACCTCCCTGATGTGATTTTGTTTCTCAAGAGGCAGAAAGGCTTGCATCAGGCAGCTATCTAAGGTGATACCCAGGAATTCTATAACCTGGAGAGGGCCTAACGGCTCTTCTTTCAAAAGAGGAACACCTAATCTTGCAAAGGTATGCCTAAGGGCAGTAATGTAGTGATCTTGCTTAGAATGTGGATAATCAAGCAGCAGAAAGTAATCTAAAAGGTGGAGCACAAAAGGCAGCCTACAGCTAGCCAGTAGAATCCAGCAAAGTGCCTCTGACAAGGTGTTATATATTTTTAGACTGCTGTGACAACCAAAGGTGAGTCTGACCACAAAATACATTTTTTCCCTCCACTTGACACCAAATAGGTGCCACTGTGAAGGATGCAAAAAGGCATGACTTTATAGGCATCTGTGATGTCTGCTTTGGCTAGCCATGCGCCCCTGCCTGCCTTCTTGATAAATTTGATTGCATTATCAATCAAAGTGTAATAGAGGTAGAGGGGTGCCAGAGGAATGAGAGTGTTGAAACTGTGGGTTTTATTGTCGTGAGAGGTAGAAAGACCAATGATTAAATGCTTTTCCCCTCAGTATTTGCATGTGATTATGTCTAAAGAATTGATGTTAGCTGCTGGAAAAGTTGATTTATCGAATGGGCCAATCATGAAGCCTTTTTGACTTCTTTTTCCAGTAATGCATCTACTACCTCAGGCTCCTCTAAAGCCAATTGTTTGTTGTTGCAAACAAATGACACTTTTGGAAGCTGAATCAACCCAGTCAAAAACCCCTGAGTTAGTCCTGTGATTAAATACTTGACCATTAGTTTATTAGTTGGCAAGAATTGTGAGGCAGCATGCCGAGGAAACAGCAAAATGCAAGCAGGCTGCAGAAGTTTAAATAGAGAGCCAAGTTGAATAGATAGGCAGCTGATCTGATGTGGCCAATCAGCTGATGTGAGCCTGCCTGACATTGCCTGTCCACATCAGCTGATCAGCTGGATCTGAACATAGCTTGACTACATGGCCTGCTTGAACTAAAGCTTTGCTTCACTTGTGTGGTTGGAGGGAGACACTTAACTGCTACAGAGACAGGCAAATAAAAATCAAAGAAGTAGAGGCAGATCTTATGGCCAGGGACAGAAGGCTGAGACAATATCTGCTATTAATTTTGTTTTAATGGCTAGCTATAACCCAACATTAAGGTTCATGAATTCATATTCTGGATTTTAATAAGTCATACTTGGGATATTAAGCTTATTTAATGTAAATATTTAAACAAAGCCCTTTGTACCTGTTCTTTTTTAACCCCTATCTGACTGCCCTTTGGTACTCTACTCATCTCCCATCTCAGTTATCTGATTCATTCATACTCTTTGTATGATCAACTTCTTACATCCTTACAGCACATGTTCAATAGTTTCTCTACCCACTAAAAGTCTATTCACATCATCTACAACTACATCTATCTGATTCTGCCTTTTTTATAGTGAAAGAAGTAGTTATCAATCCTGTGTGTCCTAATCTTAACTGTGAAAGAACAGTGTCCTCTTTTCTATATTTTCCTTTACACCTTCTGACTAAAATAGACTTCTGAATTTTGGTATGACCACTACCCTATATGTCATTATTTCATATTTCATTGTCCGCAATAAATTACCAGTATACTAATGAGACTAAAGTAATAATCAGATATAATTTAATATATTTATGGGTAGTACTTTAAAGTGAATTCTTTTGAGTAGAAAGTGAATAGGACTAGCACTCTGTCTCCAACTCTCACCCCTGAGTTATTGCCATCCGAAGCCAACTCAGAATGACAGGAGTGACAGGAGCGACAGGAAGTCACACAGACATCTAGTTGTGACTCTCTCTCTTTCTTGTTTGCTATAGATCATTTCAATTTACCAAACCTAATATTAACTGTGCATATCATATGTAAGTCACATATCAAGTGTCAGGCCTTGACAATTTTTAAAAATTGATTATAAAATTTACCAGTTACCTGATGTAACTGTGACACTTTAGAACTTAAGTCAGCAGTTGCATTTCCCTTTGCATTGCAATTAAGCTATGGCTAGTAGCCAAAAGGGCTAACCTATTAGCTGCAAAAATTAGTGGTTCATGACTTCCAAAGAACACATTTAGCCATATACCACATTCATATAGCCTATTTGAGTTCTTTCTCACTTAACTCATGAATTAACACATTTACAGCCTGCACCATATTAGTGTAAGAGGCTTTCACCAGTTTACTAACCTGAGAATGATGGACCTCATTCACCAACCATTCTTAAGAAAAAATGTTTTCTTTAAACCAGGCCGAATTTGATTAACTGGGTGAGGAACTGAAGCTATGGTGCCATAGTGTTAACCACAAAATTAACAGTAATCTTTTAGATACAGCAATCAATCAGAGACATGCAAAAGAACATTAACACAGATATATGCATAAACAAGGTAACGACTGAGAGATTCAGGACGCATTCAAACACCATGCCCTCTGACTTTTAGTCTCAAAATGCAACATCTCAAGGCTGGGGAAACTCCGCCCACACAAACCTCAACATGCTACAATTCATTAACTCATCAGTATGTTGTTATACTTTCTGTATCTAACAGGATTACTCATATCAGGCTTTCTAGCTCCTTAATTGCCAAAATTAATGTAATGGCTGCTAAAATCAGACTAAAATGGCAAAAATTGAAGTCAACTAAAACTTTACTGAAAAAATAGAATATGACAAAATATGATAAAAACTGGGCTGCACGGTGGCTTGGTGGTTAGCAGCGGCGCCTCACAGCTAGAAGATCCTTGGTTCTCGTCCCGGTTAGGGCGCCTGGGATCTTTCTGTGTGGAGTTTGCATGTTCTTCCTGTGCAGTGTGGGTTCTCACCGGGTATTCCGGCTTCCTCCCACAGTCCAAAAACATGCTGAGGTTAATTGATTATTCTAAATTGTCCATAGGTGTGAATGTGAGCGTGCTTGGTTGTATGTCTATTTGTGCCCTGCGATAGACTGGCGACCCTGCCTTCGCCCTTAGTTTGCTGGGATAGGCTCCAGCCTCCCCCCGCGACCCTGCAGAGGATTAAGCGATATAGAAAATGGATGGACGGATGGATGATAAAAACTAACAATAACTTCAAACTCAGGATTGAGACCCAGACCAAAATGAAAAAGAGCTAACAAATTAACACTAGTGTATGGAAGTAAACTAAATCAATATCTCACATATTCTTAGAGAACATTCAACAGAAAAAAAATTAGTCTGCAGCTGGTGTTGCTGACTTCACATTTATCAAAATAGGCCATTCCGTAGATTCAGTGGGTGCATCACTGAGTAGGGGGAACCTGTTAGAAACCATGTGCAGAACCATGTTAGGCTTTGGGCTATTTTTTCTTCATGTTGTCACTCAGCCTCCCAGCCCTTTTGGAGTTGCCTTTGAATGGCTGGCAGGAGGTAATTTGTTCCTTGGAGTCTAAATAACTTCAGCAGCCACAGATTGAGTTTTCATGATGTAGCACAGTGCTTTGAATAAAGGCTTGCACTGAACACTGCAAATAACGTATGTTTATAACTTGTACTAGGGGTGCTCCGATTAGTTGGCGACCCAGTCCTGGAATTAATGAAAGCTGTTATTAAGGCTTAGCAACAGAGCCAATGGTATGATGCAAAATGCGTGAGACAATTTACACAAGACAATCAAAAATGCACAGCTAACATGGCATTGCCAGTCTTGAATGTTGCAGATGATGCACATATTGCTTTTTCACCTTTTTATAAAATTGTTTCTATTTTTCAACAGGATAGTACATGTATTTTTAAACTAAATTAAGTTGCGTCTCTTAACAAGTCCCTAGAGAGAGTGTAATGTTACAATTGGTGGTGCACATAGAGCTTTTTACTTTTTATTTTTATAATTTTTTTAAAATTTAATTTTACGCTTTAATCCCTAATTTAATAATTATCAATATACAGTGTAAG
Organism: Acanthurus tennentii; assembly: GCA_029783805.1. Taxonomy (NCBI): domain Eukaryota; kingdom Metazoa; phylum Chordata; class Actinopteri; order Acanthuriformes; family Acanthuridae; genus Acanthurus; species Acanthurus tennentii. The sequence goes on from JAPZDZ010099708.1 coordinate 4,507, forward strand.
AATAACTTAAATAAGTAAGTGAATAATTGAAGCTACACTATAAAAGCAAGCTTCAAGTTCAGATAGATGCTGTGAAATCAGTAGTGGTATCGGTATCATACTGGTTTTGGTGATCAGCTATCTATGATCAGCCCTGAAAACTTGTCCATTACTAAGAATGGTAGAGAAATTGCTAAACTTTAGACATGCTAAGCCTCTTGCTTAGTTGGAGAGTGAAGCCATTGCTTCGTTGCTAATCCAAAGTTAACTAGTAAAGCTGAATAACATGTAAACAACAGTGTAACTTAAAATAAAGTGGCTGGAAGAGAGATGGCTGTGAATGCTTTAAAAGAACTATTGTAAGCTTAAATTCATAGCAGGTAATTCGCCACTGTAATGAGAGTTGAACAAAATAACAGGAATAAGTTACTGCAGCGAAATAACTACCCCAGCAACACAACAGCAGGGGATGAGACACTGTGCTTTTGACAGAACCTCAAAACTACACAACTCTGCACTATTGCCACAGTGCCTGATGTGTTTTCAGTGAGATTACAGCCTTTTAAGGTTGCAGCCCCAATTGAGTTGGCAAACAGCTGCCAACACTTGAACTAACACAAATAACATATGCATTTATTTGGAGTTGTGTTTGTGGACCTGTAATGTAGTTCAGCATTCAACTGCAAAAGCAAAAATTTAGAAAGCTGTTGTAGTTTTTTAGATGTATTGCACCATTTGCTTTTATTTTACTTTCTTCACTAGAGTATGATGTGCACCATGCTTTATACATCATTAAGTGAGAAGAGTTAAGGGTACAAACAAGTCTTTGAAAAAACTGCTAAAACAATGTCCAGTTAGCACTGGGGCTAAAGAATTTTCAAAACTTTCGTATGAAAACTTGTTTGCTTGGAGAGTTTTAGTTTTCCAGATTTTATTGAGCAAAATGATGTGAAACAGTAAGCAAAATGTACAGGCCCCAGATAGTCTCATCTTTAGGGGTCCTGGTTATTCACCCAGACAGCTCAGGTTCAGCTCCTGGTATGAAGTTTTTTGTCTTTCAGTCATCATGCATTATACTGCTATACACCCTTTGTTTGTTGGTGTGTTTTTTGTTTTTGTTTCTAATATGATAAGAAAATTAAAATGCTTACTGTCTTCTTATGTTGTCCTGCCTGTGATATTGAAGGAGTCTGGTTATTCTCTTGCAATTTGTTAACAAGGTTAGTGTATTGCTGCATTCTCTTAAAAGCAGAGTGGTAAGTTTAGTAGAGGGAATAAGAGCAAAGAAAAGAGTAGATGGAAAGAAGAGAAGAGAGAGGTATGGAGGACAGAAGGCACTGCAGCAGAGAGAGATTTTAATCAACTTAAGTACCTTGAATCTGACCTACCCCACCTCTTTCCTCTCCTCAGGGTACATTAAAACTCTCCCTCTCTCTCTCTCTCTCTCTCACACACACACACACACACACACACACAAACACACACCATGTTGTTGTGCCACTGTAGGAGATAAAAAAAATAAGTCTTTGTGCAGCTTAAAATCAGGCGACACCTGTCCTTGAGCTACAGAGGAGCTACTCTCCTCACTATCATATCTATAATCAGTTATGAAGATACTCACATATGAATAATCTTCACTTTTTTACTCTCTCTGGTTTGAAGCTGATGGCATCATCAGCCATTCACAGTCATAAATATCAGTACTGCCAGCAGCTGACTCCAACAGATTACTGCTTATCTGTAATTGCTTTAGCCTGTTTAATGTCTCACTCTCTCTCCGTTCATTTCCTCTCACTCAATTCAAGTTTCCTAATGTTGATGTTTCCTAAATATAATAATTACTTTGCCACATGTTGAAATATTAATTTGTTCAAATTCATAAAGCTAAGGAGTGAAAGACCCTTGCCATATTCGTGGCCTCTAAAAGCCACAATGATGGTGAATTCTCTCCATATTTAAGCTTTTTATAAAACAAACACTGTGCAACCCGTGATTATATTGTATAGCTGCTCTTCTCCTATTAAGGATTGAAGCCAACACAAAGAAGATTTTACATTGTGCGCACCCACTCGCATGCACATACACGCGCGCACACACACACACACACACACACACACACACACACACACACTCTTCTTTATCCATCCACTATTTCTCTCTCCTTCCCTCTATTTCTCTACAATGTATGCCTCAGCATAATGGCAAAGAGCTCTAAGATAATTACAGAGGAGCAATTCAGCACTACTGGTTGTATATTACATAATCAATATGATCTGCCCTGAAAGTGCAGACACTGTTCAGACATATATAAGACAAATTTCCCCACTGGGACAATAAAGTATATTGTATTTTGTTGTATGGTATTGTTCACTGTCATCTACGCTGCTATCTGTAGCGTCTGCTATTTATTCCATAGCCTTACTATGCTTTGTCTATCTGTTTATGGTGGAGTAGAAACTTGATGTATGTATTTCATTCATGTGATTCTAATTAAAAGCATTCTTTAAACCATTTATCTTGCAGTGTTCATACTTAAGCATAAAAATGTGAAACATATGTTACAAGTATACAATAAACAGAAACCCTTTTTTCTGTGCAACTGGGGTTATTTTGTTTTTCTTGCCCTGAGTAGTGGGCAGTAGTGACACAGATTTTTATAGTAGTGATTGGTGTGAGCAGTTACTGTCATTTGATCTTCTTCTCAGCTAAAGAATGTTGATTTAAGAGTTATTCCTTAGTTGTTCCTTCTGACTTTAGAAACCTGAACAACTGCACAGTTTTTGTGAAATAGTTTAATTGTTGCTTTTATTCTATATATTTCTACAACTGTCATGATGCTAGTATGACATTCTCAATTTCATTTAACAAACAGAAAAACCACAGAGAGAAAAATACTTTTATGTCTTATTTTAGGAGAAAACCTCATTCAAAGCCAAAATGACATTTGATTATTCATTAAATATCATGGTAAGACCAGAAAGGACTGAATGGTATTGAGATTTTAAGAAAGCAAGAACCCAACTGAAAGATGGGTAACAATAAAATTATGGGACAGTTTTGGTGAATGTTGTAGTTATAAAGTACAAATACTGGCTCAGCCAAAATAGTAAATTTTCTTCATGGGTAGGGATTTTTGTATGCCCAGAAAAAAATGGTTTTTTAACTTTGTTAAAAGATATAAATTTTGAATAACAATCGTAGTAATGCAAATGGTGAGCCAACAATTTTATACTGCCGTTGTGTAAGATGTACTTCTATCCCAACAACCACTTCCACCTCTTACTAGAGTATTAATACAAAGTTGTAGTGGTAGTACTAATTTTTAATACCTGTAAAAAAAGGAATCAATGAAAGGCAGCACAGTGAAGCAGTAGTTAGCATTGTTGTCTCACACCAAGAATGCTTCATCTGTTGGCTGGCTTGCATATTTTATGTCTAAATGTGTTTCCAGCTTCCTCCTACAGTCTAAAGATATGCAGGCTCAGTTAATAGTTAATTTTTTTTAAAAATAACCTGTCATCTTTGCTATACAAAGGAGTTTGAATCCTTATTTTTCCCCTTTTTTTATAAGGACAAGAAACACATTTGAAAACGTAGAATGAAGTTTTTACACAGGGACAGTGTTTGTTCTTGCATTTTGGACATGATGAAGAACCTTGAATTGTATTAAGGCTTGCACAGGAAGTTGTCCCATTCACACCAGCCAGTGCTCTGTTCTAAATGTCGGCTGGAATCTCTCTCTAAATCTGCCTTGATTTTGTTGAGAGGTTCATTATTAAAGTAAGAGATAGAATTTACAATTTTGGAAATAAGGCCTTGGTCTTGTCCAATTTAGAATCTGTCGAAGAAGCAGGAAATGTAGAACTTTGTTAATAAACAAAACTTCTTATTTGAAAACATTTATACAAATGCAAACGGGGCAAATCGAAATTGGCCCAAATATTGCATGGTTATGATAAAAAGATCTGAGGTATAATGTGAGGAGGAAAAATTTTATTTGGTTGTTACAAGAGAAAGGAGAGATGTAATTCATGAATTTGCCTCTATGTAACGGTTGTGGTTGAACTCAACTGCAGCACAAATACCAGAAAATGGCTTGTTATAACTTTTATTCAAATTCTCAGTGAGTTTTGCACACAGCAAGCAGAAGGTAAATAAATAGTATGAGTTATTCTTCAAAAGCACAGTTTGTAAGCTGGAGATGGGGGTGGTGAATGAGCATGCTGGGAAACGAGTGGGTTGCAAGTGGGTTGCCAAAGTATCCCCCTGTGCCACAGAATAGTTAAACTGGCAAAGGCAGGTGGATCTGAGCTTTCAGACTGGTAAGTGTGGCAGGCTGGTAAACAGACACTTACAGCTGAGAGTCTCTGACAAGGCAACAGTACTGTTGAAGTTAGCTCTGAGACAGGCAGGTGAAATGATGATGTATCCCAGTAAAGCAGAACCACAGAAAAAAGGCAGACAAAAACCTAGAAATACAGAAGCAAACTCAAGGTCAGGAACAGAAGGCAGGAGTGGTTATCAGGGCAGAGATGAGGAGAGATGGTCAAAGACAAGCCGAGTAGAGTCAAAACCAGGAAGTCAGTCCAAAGTAGTGTGCTGGAAAGTCTAGCGTAGAGAGCGTAGAATCTGGCAATGAGTGAATGCACCGAGGCAGCTTACATACTGGCTTGTTTGAAGATGATGAGCAGGTGGGAGCACCAGGTGGAAGTGGTTGAACTGATGAGGGGTGTGGCTGAGTGGAGAGTGAGACAGGGTTGATGGAAAATCCCCACAGCAGCAGTTGAAAGAAAGCAGACTCTCTCAGACACTCTGACTGACACTGTATTTGGATGTTGAATCTAGTGCAATATATTTTGTATATTTGCAGCCCATAACAATAATAGAACAGATTAGGAAGATAGTTCACAGACAGGGCAAAATTATTTTCATATAAACCAGAAATAGTACAACAAAAAATGATCCCAAGGTATTTAAAACCTGACTTAGAAATCTGAAAAGGCAAGTTATCAAATGTGATTTGCAAGGCAAGCACAAAGTGCATGGCACATAGGTTTTAATTTATTCAGCAAAGTGTCCAGATGAACCTTTGCCATCTTGTTCCAGGAGCAGCAGAAGTATCCTGCTGTATCCCCCTGCGCCACTGGCCACAGTGGATTTTCCTATCAGCTGTGTACAATCACCTTATCAATTCATTGGTGTTTCATGGGTGTTTCATTGGCTGAAAATGCAATTACAAATCAAAGAGTCTGCTCTCATTACCTTTAAGGATTGGTTGCGCTGTGTGTCAGTGGTGCAAGTTGCATTGTTATTTTACACCCAGCACAAACGTTGACGGATGGATAAACTACAAGAATTTAGTTATTTAACTGGACGAGGATAGACCTTTGAGGAGGGATCCAATTCTTTATGTGGTCTCACCTCTACCATTTTATTCCGTGCAAGTTCTATGTTTTGTATGAGGGGGTAAAAGGTCATGAGAGAGCGGCTTTGGAAAAGATGCCCCAGGTTGGTTCTCCTCTCTGTATCCATAAAGGGAGGTTGAAGGGTCTCTTATTGATTTTGAACATAGGATTGTGCCAAACTGGGGTGAGAGAAGTTCCCATTCCAATAAAAAGTGTCGTAAATGCTGTTGTTCTGTCTTATGGCAGATGCAAATGGTTCAGAGAAAAGTGCAAAAAGGAGTGGGCACAATAAAGTGCATCCTTGTCTAGTTCCAATTTTTAGGTTGAGTGATCTTGATATATTTCCACTGAAGGTTAAAAATGCTGATTGTGTGTTATATAAAATCCTGATCCAGTTGATAAAGTGTGGGCCAGAGCTAAAACGTTTTAAAGATGTGTTGAGAAAGGGCCAGCCTACCCTATCAAATGCCTTTTCTGCATCTTGAGTTAAAATGATGGAGGTTTGTTAAATCTTAGTATCAGTTTTGGTTTTGTATAAATGGATTATATTGAAGCCTTTGCATGTAGTGTGTAGTGTGTCTCCCTTTGATGAAACCAGTCTGATCAGGGTGCACTAGAGATAAGGTTATGAGATTCTAGTCTTATTGCCAAAGCTTTGCTGATAATTTTTAAATCCATGTTTATTAAGGATATTGGACGTTAGTTAGCATAGTTTGCAGGGTTTCTATTTGGTTTAGAGATACTTTTTATCAGAGTAGTGTTCAAAAGATGGGAAATTTTAGAGCTATGAAGAATTTCTGAGATAATTTTGAGAAATAGAGGTGATAGGTGGGGCCAAATGTGCTTGTAAAATTCTACTGGGCATCCATCAAAACCTGGGGATTTATTGTTGCGCATGAGTAGATGTGCTTTCTTCAGTTCATCCACAGTGAGCGGTCTATCAAAATTATCTGCCTGGGTTGTAGAGAGTTTTGGGACAGAGACATTCCTCAGAAAAGCATTGGCCCCTGCAAACATGGTGTCTTGGTCCGGGGTGCACAGTTTGGAATAGTAGTGTCCAGATGTGTCATTTATTGCAGTGTGGTCTTGTGTGGTATTCCACCACTGATGTGATTCTAGATTTCTTTGTTTTGTTGTTTCAGTGGGCTAGCCAGTAATTCACCAGTTGTTAACAAACTTGAAATGTTTTTGACAAAGTCTAAGAAGACTTTTTTTTTTTTTTGGGTTTAGAAGACTATTGAGTTTTGTTTAGTTTCGAGCAATTCTTTTGTGATCATGTCTGAGGGCAATTTAGAGGCTAGGGTGTCCAGTCTCTTCACCTACTGCTGTGGAAAGTGTTCTCTTGTCATTTCTTTCCTTTTTGTTGTTTGTGGAACATACTATAATTTTGCCTCTTAGAACTGCTTTTGCAGTTTCCCGGTGAGTATTTACAGTTCTTTCAGGGGTGGTGTTGTATTCTAGAAAAGGTGCCCATTCTTTTCAAAGTATTCAGTAACTTCTGGGTCTTTGAGGGTTAAGGCGCTGAAGCACCATCTGTGTGTGGAATGTTTGTGTCTGTCTATTTGTATTTTAATGGTTATAGGAGCATGGTCTGAGATGGCAATACTGTGAATGCCAGATCCAGTTATTATTGTGAAGTGGCACGTTTCATATCTTACACCCAGCGCAAAGAGGTCAAATGCGCCAGGAGTTCAGACCAGCCAAAACCTGGTCTAAACGGAGGCGCAAATGTAAAACAGCCTGGACCGCAACCTGCTCACACTCTTCTCAACAATCACAAACACCTTTATTTTCTGTTTTTGCCTCTCAGCAGTGTAAAATATTTAATTGAGCTTTTGACATATTTAGTGAAGTTAGTAAAGTGTCCTTTGAAAATATTTTTGATCACAAAATACGAAGTTTTTGTAAACAGCCTGTGTATGGGAGTGTGTGTATCTCGGGTTTGACTAAGACGCACATACCCCTTTCATTTATGTGAGCCCCCTCCCCCACACACCTTAAATTTCAAATTAGGAATGACTGTATTCATTATGCCACATTAATCTCAATGGACGGGACAGGATCGTAACTGTTGGATCGTCTTTAACAGATTGGTCACTGACAGCGGGAGCAAACTTCCTTGTTCGTGTCAGCATATGTATTTGATCAGAAAAACAAAGATTAAATAATAATTATCTATAACATGAACCCTGAGCTAAGAGTTCTGTATACTCACCGCTGAATCGCCTTTCATCGTTCAAATTCCATATCAACAAGCGGCTGAAAGAAAAACAGTCCGTCAACCATTAATAACCACATGTATTCTATTCACAAAATGAATTTAATTTTTAGGTGTGTGCATGTGTGCATGCATGTGTGCGTGCCTGCATATGTGCGCGTTTGCCCGTGAGGGCAAAAATATACTGTAGAAATAGATGTTACAAAATATGTAAATGCTTGCTTTCTAAACGATTTTGTTACGTTCTGGTACCAGAGGAACAAAGGCCAGGACCCAATTTGCAGAGACAGATCAAAATGTTTATTCACAAAGTACTAAACAAAAATGAGAACTCAAAATCACCACTTGGGGAAGAACTGCTGGGAACACTCGGCAATAACTGCAACGAGGAACAGAAATAAGTTACCAAAAACCCAGACAGCGATAACAAACAAAGTTCAACTCAAAATGTCACAGGGGACAAAGTAACAAATAAAATATAATGCGAACTGCGCTCAGAAAAAATGGAAACAAAGAATCGCCTCAGAAAAAGGTGAGGTAGAAAGTAACAACCAAAATTACCACCAATGGGGAAAATAAGACAAACGATTCAAAGTAACAAAATAACTTAAGAAACGACAGTTCACTGCAGTCTGCAGGCACTGGTAGGAGGACTCGAGCTCGGAGCATGAGAGAACATGTGTAGTCATACGAAGGAATCATCCAGCACTGAACTGCTGGCTTGGCAGCCAGATAAAGGCTGAGCAGGTGAGCCAAATTGCGATCAGGTGTGTGAGCTCAGTGCCGGCTGGCCCCGCCTCCTACTGTGCCCCAGAGCTGCAGTAGAAAATAAAGAAAAACACACAGAGGGAGGAGGGGGAGAAAGGACAAACACATCCACACTACAAAAACACACATCAAAAACCCCGGAACACAACAGATTTGACTTAATGGAGAATCAGCTGAGAGCTGCCTGACACAATACATTCATTGATCCCTGTCCCTGTTCAGCCGAATAAACGAACGAACGAATTAATGAATAAATAAATAAATAAATCCTTGTAGTTCAGCCGTGTGCGCCGGGAGTATGATACCAATACGCCATGCCCCACTGGCGCACTATTCTTTAAAGGGAATGAGAGCGGATTCTCCCATTGGTTCGTTCATGTTTTTGTCAGAGAAACACCCATGGAACACCTTTGAATTGATGAAATGATTCTACACAGCTGATTGGACTGCGGGAAAGAGGGCGGGCGGGGAAGAGCAGGATTCTGCTGCTGCTCCTGGAACAAGGCGGCAAAGGTTGACCTGGAACCTCCCCTAAATCAATTTTTAACTTTCCCCGCCCAATGCGCCACTGGCGCATGGCGCAAAGTGTACGAAAGGGCCCCTGGTCACTTTTTTTTCTAGCAATTTTGTGAGTCTAGTTTTTTCCCTTTGGGTGATTTTCTGTCGTTACTTTTGCTGTTGTGGCTTTTTGTGTTTTTTGTAGTTTTCAGTTTTTCCGATTTTTCCCCATAAGGGTGTTTTCTGTTGTGTTAATTTGTAAAACAAAACTCTTTCTTTTGAACTTCTCTGCATCTGGGTCCTGGTTCCTTAGACCATACCGTAACAGAGGGGAAAAAAAGAAACAACAAAGAGTTTTTAAAAATTTCTGAAAACACTGAACACAGAGAAAAGCAAATGAGGAGAAATGTGCTGTTTTGTTGTGAGAGCTGGGTGTCACAAAGATTTGTGTGTTAACCCACCATGCCTTTTATGAACCACTAGAGACTGTGGTGGTAAGCTTACACAATAATAATAATCATCATCGTTATTATCAGCATCATGATCATATACAAAAATGGAAAAGAAAACTCTTGGCTAAGTCATATCTATCTACAGTAGCGTTCACCTCTTTACATGCCCGTTTTTGCCAGCCATCTAGTTATGGCACTCTATGTATGCCTTGCCTATCAGCATCTCACGCCCTACTCTTATGTGCTATATTGTCTCAGGCATTTTTGCACAGTCTGCACCTGGGGTCCTGTCTGATGTGATAGACCCTGGCCTCTATGGATTTTGTGCTTAGAGTCTGTTCTTATGCTGCTATGAGTAGGGCCTCTGTACTGTCTTTCAGCCCCCCAATGTCCAACCATTGGTAGCTTTTTCCGATTATGGACCACTTCTTCAATTTGTCAGTACATGCCATGTAGGGGTTTGTCCTGCCATGATAGCCCCACAAGCTCCTCCTCTTCCCTGAGGGGGTTGTCTTGCCTGAGGCACTCACTTGGCAGGTGGTCACTGGGGGCCATCCTCCTGATGTATTCCTGGATTTTTGTTGTTCTATCCTGGATAGTGGCTCTGATACTCACTAATCCTCAGCCTCCTTTCACTTAGTGAACAGCCTCAGAGTGCTGGATTTCGGGTAAAACCCTTCATGCATTGTGAGGAGTTTTCTGGTCTTGATACCAGTGGCCTGTATCTCTTCCTTTGGCTACGCTATTATGCCAGCTAGGTAATTGATCACTGGCAAGACATAGGTGTGGATGGCTTTGATCATGTTCCATCCATTGAGCTGATTCTTCAAGGCCTGCCTTACTCTCTGGAAGTATCTGGCTGTGACTGACCTTCCTGTGACGTCCTCATGGTTACCTGTAGGACCCCCAGGTATTTCTAGCTGCTCTGAACATCTGCCTTGTTGCCTTCTGGTGATTCAGTTCACTCAGCTGAGATCAGTTGGTTTACTCTCTTTTATATCATGTGGCCACATTTATCTAGGTCAAATGACATTCCGATGTCATTGCTGTAGTGCCTGGTGAGATGGATCATTGAGCCGATGTCTCGCTCATTCTTGTATATACAGCTTGGTGTCGTCCATGTAGAGGAGGTGGCTGATATTTCCACTTTAGAATCTGTATCCGAAGCCACTCTTTGCAATGATCTGACTGAGAGGGTTCAGGCCTGTGCAGAACGGTAAACTCATATATATGTGTATATATATATGTATGATTTTAATGTAGTATTGTAGTGGGCTTGTAAGGTTAATATTTATTTTAGTTTTACTGTTTCAATATGAAATGTAGGTGATGACATGAATAAATAGTACTAATGTGAAATATGAATAGATGCTAATAGATGCTAATATGTATTGATGTAACTTGATTTGGTTGTAGATTCGGTTTGATCAACTTATTCAGCTACTTTATTTAATGTAACACTGTGTGATGTCCTTGTGAAAAGAATAAAAGCTGGATACAGAGTATGTTGAATTGAGTCTTCGCCCAAGAATTGCTCCAGATGTTAGGTTCTCCTCTGTCTCTCTCCACTCAGCTGGATGGCATGGAGATTTGCCAGCAGACTCTTTCATAAAGGGCAACTTGGTTTGATTGCAGATGGCAGACTGTTAATCCTTCTCAGATTTATAGTGAAAACAATTATTTGTTGTTTGGTTTTGGATAACTTAATAAAATCTTGACATTGACCAGACAACAAAAATTCTAAAAAGTTTTCAACAAAACCACGATGGTTACAACCATTGATATTAAGAATTAAAGAAAAAAATGATTAATGGTAATAAAAACTTTTGCTGGATTCAGCTAAATGCCAGGCTTGATGATGAATTAAATTGTGGGCACAAAAAAATCAATAAACTTAGCAACAAAAAACTATTATGGCTCTTGAACTAGAAAATAGATAGAAAAAGTTTAGATAATTATTAAATAAATAAGGAGAGTAAGAATCAAGAGAGAAGAGGAAGAATTTTAAAAAGTTCAGAGACAAGAGTTAAGAAGTGCTAAATTGCATTTCTTGGTGTTCTATTCCCTGAGGGTTTGGGCACATGTCCCAGCGATGTTCATGGCTTTCCACCAATCACCACACCGTATTTTGCATGTATTTGTCTCAGATGGCTGTTCAGGAGTCAGGTTTCGGAGTTAAATAATTTCCATTGGTTATGTTGTAATAAAAAAAAGAAAAAATAGAAAAAAATGTGTGCATATTTAATACACCATGACCCATTAGAATATTGACATAATTCATAATAAACAATTTGCAATGCAAGAAAGGAACAATGGATTAATCAGTAATGTAGCCCGACTAAACCAAAGATACACAAAAACACTTAACTTTATGTTTAAGTAAATACTTTGGTAATACATTGCTATTGGGTATAGATCCTTGTTGAAATAAAAGAACACATAATTCCTACTATGACTACGAAGATAGATAAAGATATAACAACATTTTTTTGCCTATTGTAATAAGATATACATGTTGAATTTTACTCTAAAAGCTGTTCAACATGGTCAATAGATGGCAATATTACAACATGGTAAAAACAGTTAAAATTCAAATTATATCTTGGGACTTGAGCATGTTAGAAACAAGCAGTTTTGACCATTTTGGATAAGATTTCCAACTGAACTTAATGAACATATTGGTAAATGGATAAAACAGTCAATATATCATCGCAATATGATGTCAATATATAGACATCATCACAAGTAGTGTGGTCGGCCCAGGAAGAGAGGGAAACAAGCCAGGATAAGAGTTAAGCCAAGAAGGCTGTTCCACTACCTAGCCTACTCCCGGCATCATACATCAGCAAATGTGATGCAAATGTGAAAGTCCTGCTGAAAGTAAATATGAGTAAAGCTGCTGGGTCTGATAACATCCCTGGCTGTGTACTAAAAACATGTGCCAACCAGCTAGCAGATGTCATTACTGACATTTTTAACATATCACTGTCACAGGAGAGTGTTCCCACCTGCGTCAAGACAGCCACCATCATCCCTGTGCCTAAAAAGTCTGCAGTGTCTGATCTAAATGACTACTGCCCTGTGGCACTC
>JAPZDZ010099778.1:0-16910 GCA_029783805.1 Acanthurus tennentii
AACAAACTGAAAGCGATCCGATAAGTAAGACCTAAACCAGCTTAATGCTGTTCCTTTAATGCCAATTGAATGTTCCAATCTCTGTAGAAGAATTTGGTGGTCAATTGTGTCAAATGCAGCAGTAAGATCTAACAGAACAAGTACAGAGACAAGTCCCCTATCTGATGCCAACAAAAGATCATTAATTACTGTTACCAGTGCTGTCTCAGTGCTGTGATGTACTCTGAAGCCAGATTGAAATTCCTCAAATAGGCCATTGTTATGCAAAAAAATCACATAATTGATTAGCGACTGTAAGACAAGTACAAGGCAGCACGAGCACACTGGAATTCTTGTGCATTGCTCATCAAGGCAGCTTTAATATACAAGAAAGACAAGAAAAGAAGAGGAATTTAAAAAGGGCAGCACTAATAATAAATTAACAACAATAAGTACACACAATATATTCATAATATTGCACATAAATTAGACCACACACAAACGCATATGTATGTATATTTGTGTGTATATATATGTGTGCATGTAAGTGTGTATAACTGGCACTTGTTTCTTTCCACTTTCAGTACTGGTCCAAAGCAAGGATTTTGCCATTGTCTTTGACTCACTGAAGCACTATTTTGAGTCTGTCCCTTGTTGGAATAGTTAAGTCTTGTTTCATTGCCAGTCAGACCTCAACAATAGTAACAAGATTAAACATCTAAGACAGAGACTAATCCAGTGGAAGAAAGTGTCAGCGATTGGAGAACAGCACGCTGAGGCAGTCCAGTGGTTGGGTTGATTAATACCAAGAAATAACTCATGGAGAGGTAAAGTAACAGAAAACAAAAAATGAGTGTGTGTGTTCTTTTTACAGAAAAAGATGTTAGAAAAAGAAAGTTAGAACACTTGGATCACTAATAACTTAAAAGTTTTTCATAAGGTCAAAATCAGTGTTTAGGGATAAGTGTTTATGTCTTGCTCTGTAACCTAGAGGCCTGTGTCTCACCCAACAATAAAAAAAAGTCACTCAGATATTCTCAAAGGTATTCTTAATTGTATTAAAGTATTTACCGTTTTCTGGTAGGGTTGCCACTTGTCCAGTTAAGGCTAAGATAAAATCTTTTAATAATGAAAAAACAAAAAATTAACTGTCCCATTATCAAGGACCAACACAATTTGTCCTGTAATTTAGTGCACATCTAGTGCTTATGCATACCCTATTTTATAAAATCAAATGATCAGATGATGTTATCAAATGCTTAGAATATCATTTAAAATAGGGAAACCCCAAAAACTTTTTCAGGACATAGAAGCAATTACTGTAAACTATTACCATACTCACTTAAAAGTTAGGCAAAATGACAAGCAAGTTGGCACTTAGCATCATCAATTAAAGCTTTGCCATGATATCTTTTATTTTTCGCACCGAAGATGGCAACCCTATTTCCTGGAAAACTGTTAAAATGCCTTAATGGCTTTAATTTAATTGTTAAGAAATTACTTTAACTATAAAACAAATTAAACAGAGGAGCACTACTTCATTGTCTTTTCACACCCTAAATACATTTCATACATATTATCTACATATTTTTAATATCATTATACAACTATAATCATAATCATAATACTCTTCTCACTTGGTCTCCTGAAGTGGGAGCTGCTGGTTTTATAGCAGGGAGTTAGGTGGTGAGTTGGTGCCCAGAGGAGGGGCAGAATTCTGTCATATACCAGAGAGAATCCACACGCAGAATCACAAGGCAGAGGCAGAAATAAGGCACAAATTGAAATTTTACTGAGATTTTCCAGTAGAACTGAACACAGTCCGTAACAATAGTCAAAACCACAAACCAAAGTGATCGGGCAGAGGTACAGAGACGTCAGGCAAAAACACAAACCAGGTAAACAGGCACAGGTCAGAAATCCACAGGGCAAAACATGGAAACAGGCAGGATACGAAGCAGACATGAGCACAAACAACGATCTGGCAAATAACAGGGGAAAACTGACTGGTATAAATACTGAGGGGAGAATGAGCTGATAAGCAACAGGTGTGTGATGGCTGAGCAGGCTGCTCACTTATTTGCTGACAATGCAGGGGGAGTGCAAATGGGTGTGAGGGCAGAGTACTGGCGGGAAAAGCTGGCAGGGGCTGAGTGGAGGATGAGTAGAGGGGTGTGAGCAGGAGGAGCAGCAGGAGGGTGGGGCTAAGAAGCTCCAGCAGCATCCATGACAGAATTCATTGGTAGTACTAGCTGCAGCACCAACTAGATCAGTCAACAGCAAAATTCCAGTGCATTGCTGGGTTTCAACCTGTAAAGGGCAGACACAAAATATGTGTAGCAAAATTGCAACACGCCAGAAAACCACAGTGACACCACAGCTCTCTTTTGACGTCTTTTTATTTAATGAGTCCGTAACAATACAACATGTGTCAGGGACAGCATCATCAGCTCACATCCTTCTCTCAGACTACTGCCCCTCTCAGCTCCAAATGTAGACTGAGAGAACTTCTCATGCACTATAGCACAACAGATGCGTTCACTGACCGAAATACTTAACACACTCTCATGAAAATAATGGTAAGTAAAACATTTATCCTTTTGTTAGTACGGAAGACAATCTCACAACAATATTATGACACAGAGAACACAGAAGGGGGAGTATGAAAAAGTAAAGAGGAAGGATGAAGGAGAGGAAGAGCTGTAATAGATCACAAAAGAGTGATGGCTACCCTTGCATGTAAAAAAAACAACATAAAATAAAATACATAAATACATTAAAAAATACATTTCCTGATCACTTTTTGTTTCCCAAGATATGACACTTTTTGGTATAGTGCTACATTATATGTCCTACTTTACCTAATGTCAACCATCTTGTCGTCATCACCCTCCTCTACCCCCCTCTTTTTCTCTCTCTCTCAAACCCACACACTTACACAAACACAAAGGTACAAGGTGGAGACATACTAACCACTATTTAAGTACTTTGAATAAGTTGGTATTAAGTCTAGCATCTATGTGGGCCATTTCATCCTACTCTCTTACTGACACAATTGCAATTGCAATGTGAAGGGGTTTGTATTTGCTAAGCATCGGACACACTCGAAATTCTTCAGAAATGTTATAATTTCATTCACGTATCCATTAGTGCTTGCAAAGCAAGTTCAACATACCCAGGATTTTATTTTTTGGGATCGTTTCCTAGTTTGACTCACTTAAATTTTAAATTTATCAAGAGATTATCTAACCATGTTTAAAATAGTAATGTTTAAGTTGAAAAATTATTTGTTTTTGGAGATGTTAAAATCTGCATATGTGGATATCAGTGGGATAATGTTATGAATTCTCCATGTTATTCTGTGTTATTTATCTTGGTAGCGAAAGAAAGAAATAATTTAGGCTCAGCCTCTCCAATGCTTTGTTGGCACCA
Organism: Acanthurus tennentii; assembly: GCA_029783805.1. Lineage (NCBI taxonomy): Eukaryota > Metazoa > Chordata > Actinopteri > Acanthuriformes > Acanthuridae > Acanthurus > Acanthurus tennentii. The sequence continues at coordinate 3,412 of JAPZDZ010099778.1, forward strand.
TGACTTAGTTGGTTAAAGCATCTATTTGGTGAATGGGAAATTGTGGATTCGCATTCCAGTGGTGCCACATAGGTTGTTGTACATTCACTGTGAGTTCGTCAGTTTGAGTGGGCAGTTTTATTTTTTTCCCAGACTAACCGGATAAACTGTTTAGTATCCCTAGAAAATTGTAATGCTTGTGTTTCTAAAGACAAGTACTTTCCTAATTAAAACACAGGCCAAAATTATGACAGAAATTATTTTATTTTGCACTTTTTCTTGTTTTTTTCAAACATAGATTTCTGTCTCATCATTAATTTATGCATTTCTACATTTACTCATCAATATGTTTCATTTATTTATTATTTTAGTTTTATATATTATATTTTACATTTAAAATGTAATACATGTAATACATTTCTACATCTTCAAAAAGTAGAACTGTAAGAATGCAAAAGTAAATAAATAATTATAGAAATGCATGAATAAATAAATTAATACATTTAAAAATACAGAAATTGCCTTTTTTTTATTACCAAAATAAAATTATACAAATGTGTTTGAATTAAATTATTTGTTTCTACATGTTTTTGTTTTTTTATTAATATCCATGACATTTTTGGTCTGATCATATAAATCAAACATTAATTTATATTGAATGAATAAACATATATAAATATTTAACCCTTTAACGCCACTATAATTTAAATAGAGAATTATCACATCAAGATTTTCAAGATTGACATCAAGATTGAACTTGGTACTAAGAATGATTTTAGTTTTCTATTGACTATCATATAATTAGCATCATGTCAATAATAAAAAAGTGTTCCAACATGAGAACCAAGGAATTTTAGTTTCCAACAGGAAACCAAGAAAACATTATAAACTTTCTGTATGCCAATAATTTGAAAATGCTGCCATCTGGTGGACAAGGGTTAAAAATGAAAATGTTTGAATGCAGCGCTTGATAATTAAATAATAAAACAATACGAAGAATTAGCTATGTGATAATGGCTGTGAGATCAAAAACTGTGGTTATTGATGGTTTTTTGGGGTTTTTGGGGTTTTTTTTTTTTTTTTTTTGTCCAGAGATCCTCATATTTTTTGGACCGTCCTGATCAGGAAATAAAATCAAATAAAATCAACCTCAAAATCTAATTTCCTTCACTGAGCCCAAACAATTTAGAACGGCATGAATTTAAAGAAAAATGAAAAGATACAAAATATCATTAGGTATGCTTAAAAGAAAAAAATATCTGCAAAATAATCGTCAAAGAAGCACAGCTTCGCTGCGAGCAGGGTTCGAACCTGCGCGGGAAGATCCCATTGGATTTCAAGTCCAACGCCTTAACCACTCGGCCATCGCAGCCCGGTAGTGAGATCCAGTCATCTCAAAGTACATCTATCACAGAAATCCGGGTTGTAGCATGGTATATAGGGTTTAGTTTCATAAATTTAAAAAAAAATTGATGATCAAGATGAAAATTGGGAATTAAAAAACGGCCTAATTTTCATTGACGGAAGATTTTGGCTTCGTGTATGTCATGGATAAACTCAAGCAAATTTGACGACGCCATGATCGCACTATATACACTAGTTAATATAGGTGTCTATACTTATTTGTACGTGGCATGTGTCATTTACTGTATCGAATGACTGAAGGATTGACTGAGGCCAAGAGAACATCGTGTGCTGTCATCAAAGACAGTTAAATATCAAGAAACCCCATGCGTCTTAGATCCTCTAACACTTCGTTTCACCAGAAACCACGCACATTTAGGTTACCTATAGACGCCTACACTGTGAAAAATGAAGGTACCAAGGTGTACCTTGATGGGTAAAATTCTTGTCGCTGGGGCATCACCCTTTAAAAGAACAATAATGTACCCATTAATAAAAGTACATTTATGTACCTCGGTCAGCTGTACTCCTGGGGTACATAAGTGTACCTGCCATGACTGAAATGTACCTCAGTCAGCTGTACTCCTGGGGTACATAAGTGTACCTGATGACTGAACTGTCCCTGTCTATACAGGTACTTTTTTCAGTCAGCTGTACCTTTTAAGGTACACTTGTGTACCTTTTGATGACTAGAATGTTTCTGTGTAAATCATTATAATGTAGTACCCTTCATAGGTACTAAAGATAAGATAAAACTTTATTGATCCCACTTTAGGGAAATTTGCGCCTTTCAATAGCTCAGATACAGATGACAGAAGGAGAACAACAATTTAAGAGATATCAATAAGAAAAATAGTGTTATATATAGAGTTTAAAAATAAAGATATCAAGAAAAAAGTAACATTATATACATTGTTAGCAAGCATGCACAGCATGCATTATGGGTGAAGGGTTGTGCAAGAATATAGATAATAAATAAGTATATATATCTATGTACATGTACTATGTATGAAGTATGTTATATAAAACAGTCCTTTTAAAAAGGTACAATGCCAGTGAAAATACGGTCTCAATGAAAATACACAATCAACCAATAGGTATATTCAAATATGTTTATTAAACCCTGGAACTTCATAGGAATACAATGTTCATCGTCAAATTCATCAATCTAGATATTAACTTGTATTCATCAAAACATTCTGATAAATGTTAACATCAAAACCATATCATACAATCTCTTCAAATTAACTGTCATACAAAAACAAAATGAACATGGATTAGCATGTCGACATACAAATGAAACTACACAAAATATTTCAAGGATACAAATAAAGCGTCATCGATGGAATATAAATCTAAAGCCTGATGATCAACCTCGTCTCCTGGTTTCAAGACTGTCCAGTGTTTGTCAAATCTGACCCTATATGCATGAAAGTGGCTGTCAAAAGAAAACAGATGCAAAATTTTGCCACATAACACCAAACATGTGTCTACATTGATGATGTATTTCCCCCTCCAAAATAATGGGATTTTTTCTTTGATTTCTTGGATCGGGCATATTTCTCTTTGTACTTTTTCACTTCTCCGTCATCAACTAGCAGTGCATGCTCTGTCTTGAATTTTTGTTTGAGTGACATGTGCCAAGTGTGCTGCAGGAAAGAAACACACAGTCGACATTTAGAACTGGCCATTATCATACAGTTTCAAACTCTTTGTACTTGATCATTCATTTTCTTTACCAACAAATGATATTTCATAATCATATTCCATCCATCCATACTTACATAGCCATTGCCATTGAGATCTTTCAAAAAGGGGTACTTCAGGATCAACGCTTTGACAATGTTAACGTAGTCTGTGTTACTTGGAAACCTGTGGGTTAGGGGGTCACTGTATTATTACGGTATGGCATAGTTTTTAATTTGTAAATTCTAATTTAATTGCAGAAATTGTCACTTACATTGAATACTGAGCCATCATCTCATACAAACAGCGTACTATTGTGTGCCTATACTTTTGAACCTTGTGGCATGGTTCCTTGGCATCAAATTTTGCTTGCACATTATTTGGAAACCGTGGAATGAAAATGATTGCTGGAAGCCTTGCACTGCAAAGTAAAACAGAGATTAATCTGTTGTATGAATGCAAAACATGACATAAAGCCTTTAATAAAACAAAGACATGATCATGAATAGTTACCGTAGTAAATTCCACCACATACCGAGTTGCCATTGAGGAGGCTTGAGTATCAATAACTGAGGTTCAACATCTGGCAACAGCGTCAGCACCTCCAAATCCAGGGTATAAATACCTCAGGCCACTCTTTGCGACCCTCCAGAGATGAGGTACACAAGATCTCTGTGTCAGGCTGGCTGCTCACCTCACTGCTTATTTCACTTTGTGGCACTGGGATGAGGTCAAGGACAGGAATAATTCGGATTGTAGGTTTCTCAGGGAGGTCAGAAATGTCTGTTAGATTACGGAGTGCATTGTTGAATTCAGGATCCTCATACTTTACACTGAAGTTGTAATCAAGGTCAACAGATCTCTTGAGCCAGTTTATTAAACCATCAATTGTATTTGGACCAGGAGTCATCGTCATTTTTCGTATGTCTCCCTCACAAAAAATAACTCTCATGGTCAATTTCTGTTGTGTAGCCATCTGAGGAAAAAAAAAAAATTGACAGTTTTAGCAAAGAACAAATCGCTTGAGAGTTACCATAAGCTTCCCTTGTACTTTATATACTGACAGTGGAAAGACATCATTTAAATCGGACAGCTTAACCACACACATAGAAGAGCCATCAGTGTAGCATAACTGGTAGGACTGAAAGTGCTCTTGGTACCATGCTGTCATTTTTTTGCAGACAAACAAAATGTCTGGGTTAGCTGCAACAATCTGTGTAATCTGACCAAATTCGGGGAGACCTGAACAGGAACCAATACAGAGCATCATGTCCATGTTATACTTGATTCCATCAATGCAGACAGATGATGCAACAAGCACTGACCCAGGAGTGGTTATGTTTGGAGGGAGTACTCTCTGAACATCACTGGGAAAAGATGTGACCAAGACCATTGTAACCTTTGTCATATCAACTGCTGGCCTGAAAAATGAGCTACAGTCCAAATGATAACTGAGTGCTTTCTGGTGTTTAGTAGCAAGTGTCATGGCCACATTTTTAAAATTCTGGGACTCTCTGACTACTTTTTTGAAGAACTTATGCTTCCCTTCAAAGCGCATAGTCCAAACATCAGTCAAAGGACCATATTTTTTTATCAGGTGAGGATAATGTTCCACATAGTGATGTTTTGGTCACAACCTGAAATTTGGAAAGGTTGACTGTAGAAGCTCTCTGTGCTCTGCCAACTTGCATTCCAGGAAGTCAGAGTCTCATCAGTATGCTTTGGTGTCACAACAAGCTCCACAATATCTTTGAGAAGCATCAGAATTTCCCAAGAGTCATTTCCCTCAGGGACACAGTGGCCAATAAAAAGTGTAAGAAGTCTGATGACTGACCAGTTCTCATAACCATTTCCACCAATGGTTCCTTTGGTTGAAAATCCTTTGCCAATTGTCTGAGGCTGGTCAGTCTTATCAGTAAACGTGTAATTAAAGGATCTGATGGCCTCATTTAGCATATCTAAAGTAAAATACTTATTGGCAATCAGGTCTGTCAGACACAGAGACACCTCAACTGGGACAATGCCTTCCAAGACATGTAAAATGTCCGGAGGGTAACCCTTGACCACATGGAAGTGTTCCAGACTTTTAGTGAGAGGACATGATCTTTTCACCCCAGAGTTTAGACTTAAGCTTGAGTCTTTCATCACCTCTTGTACATGCCTGTCATGACAGATTTTATCCCGGAGAAGAAAGAATCCAGAACTTACCTCTTGTTGCTGTATGTCACTTCTGGATGCCATACAGACTCTGCAAAATTTGTTTACTGTGAAGCTCTCATGGAATCCTGCAAGTGAATTGACAGCAAGGTTATCGGCTGCTACAAACAAGACTGTTCCCTTCACACTTGCACCTAGCTGCTGTACATAAACACCATGCTGTTCTAATGAGACAAGATCATGGATAAGAATCTGCAGAACTTTCTCATAACCACACTGTTTGATTGTGGAGGTGTTGCAGAGTAGAGCAAGCTGAATAGAGTTTAGTGTTGATCTGTATTTTGCAGGTATGTTAGCAATAACCCAATACACTGCACACATTTTGTGTTTCAGCTTTGATGTTCCCAAAGGATTGGCTACCTCAAAGTCATCTAGATAAAGTATTAGTGCAACTGTGAACTCATCCATAGAAAGAAGGTGATTTTCCTTAAAGTGCTCTCCATCAGCATATGAACTATATTCATGTGGAACATGCATCTTTTCTGACATTGCTTTATCTAAAATGTCAGTGTTGTTTAACAGTTTCTGTAGCATGTGTTGTATGGGGACATATACAACTGTTTTTGTGCCTCTTTCAACAATATATTCTATAGGCATCACCAGGGGAAACTTATTCCTCACAAAGGCTGCCCTCCTTTTTGCAGTTCCTAGAGATCCATGTTTGCCACGCAATGATGTCATCACGTTACTTTCTGAAACAGCACAGAGAATCTCTTTTACAACTAATTCATCCACATTTGGATAATATTTCTTAAGTACTGCCTTGACATTACTATGCAGTAATGGTTGTGACAGGTCATGTATTTGGCAAAGGTGTTGTATCACTTCTTGTACAGCACTCTCTGGGATATGCAGAATAGTTTGCATTTTCAATAACAGAGATGCTAGATTATGTTCAAGCTGTTTTCCTAAAGCACAAAGATCATCACAGTCTTCTTCCACGACCTCTATGTCTTCTGTGTCAGAGGTTTCCAATTATTCTAGTTCACCTTGACTGTCATGGGATACTTCATTACAAGCATCACTGTTTAAACTGACAATTATTTCGGACTTGAAATTCTTCCAAGTATGCTTTGTATGTGTTTTACTTTTGTGTGCATTGAAAGTGGAGTATACACTGCACTGAAATTTACAGTCTTTATAAGGACAATCAACTTTGTGATTTACTTTTAAGTGAGTACTCCGCAGATGAGCAAAGTATTCAGTTTCAGTGCAGGGTTCAAGAAATTCACATTACAAACAGCGAAACTTAATTTGAGAGTTTACAGTTTGTGGTTGATCCACGCTTCTGGTGTGAAAGCGGGATAAATGGCTATGGAGGGCATTGAGAGACTTGAATGTACACATACATTCCTGATGCAAGCAAGGAAAGGGCTCAGTTCTTGCATAAGTTCCATGTTTTAGCCTATAGTGTTTAAAAAGCTGTGCTCTCTTCTCACAGATGGCTGGGCAGTACTTGCATTTCCAAGTCATTTTAATGTGGCTATAAACAAAAATGGTAGGACACTAAATTAGGCTAATGATAAAAGTGGGCATTTACTTTTACAAAACTAGACTGAATTTATTTGAATTCTACACTACTGTTGCAAAACTGTATGTAGAGAACACACAAGTAGCAAGCTTTTCTAAAAACACAATGCTGCAATTATCAAATGCTCACTATTCACCTGTCCAAGTCAACCTTGAATTTACACACATTCAAATGTACACATATCAAACTAGAAAAGTTCCAGCAGGTTCTAATTAGTAATACTTGAAGAGAGAAAACAGCTCACCTTGTTCAAGCAGAAATTGGTATCCTCTTAACTGCAGGCAAATGTCGTAAAAAGGATCCAAACTTGTGAAAAACTGAAAAAAGCCGGCACAATATGTATTGTCCGAGGAGCATGCAAAGTGCAAAGGCCTTAAGTTGCTCTGTGACTAAGAGAAAATGGCGCACTTTCTCTGTATCTTCCAACGGACAAGCACAGACCTGTCTTGAATTTTTCAGCCAATCACAACAGGACAAGAGGTAAAACTTGATAGTTTAAGTTTGTTAAACTTACAAAAATAAGTACACCCAATGACTGTCTCATGCACTCTTCATATACTCATACTGTTTAAGTAATGCAACAAAACATTTTTTTTAAAGTGGTATTTACTCATTCTGTTTGCAAAGAAAGAACTTTCGGGTTAACAGTGTATCAGAGTTTACACATTTAACCCATGTTTTTTATTTTCTCAATACTTATCCATTTGAAGAGCTAGGGGGTGATCCCAGAATAGTTGACCATCTATAAACAGTTTGTCAACAAGGAGTTAAGTCTGTTTTCCTTCTGTCTATGTTCCTTCAGGATCGGGTATAAAACTTTCCACCTCTCGTTAATTTCTCTGGGAAACAACAACATGCCTTTAAGCCCCTGTCCTTTACTATTTTTACAAGAGTGCTTTCTACTGGAAATGTTAAAATTTTGAGATGATGGGACAGAGACGATTTCCTGCTCGGGGCCTGTGTTGGTGAACGTGGTCAAAGTAATGTTGTTTTCAGTCTCCATAGGTATTTTGAGAGTTGATACCACAAAGTTTTTGACAAATTTTTTTAAATTGCTTCAGGATTATCTTTTGGAATGCCCATGAAGATTAAGTTTTCCTGCATACTTGGATGTCAAGGATAGTTTCCTTGAAAACTATGCCTCAGATGAAACTGCTGTCAATGTTGAACGGAGCTCGGTGTTGTCCTTCTGTAGATCATTTATCTGCTAGCCGGTGAACTCCCAACTTACTTTTAAGTCTTTAATCTCTCAGTGGAGCACACTGAGCACTTCCAGCTTTTTATTAGTAGATTCTAGTACTCTGGATGTACTATAGTACTATCTGGATGTTGGTGGTTTTAAGATCATGTGTGTCAGTGGAGTGTCAGATTTTCTGGGGCAAAATTAAGATTGCATTCTTCCATGATGCACTGGTAGAAGTAATGGTCTATGAAATCCTTAAGGTTCTCCACTTTGACTTGGGATACAATGTGAGGTTGTCACCCGAGAACTAATAACGTTATGATTATAAAAGATATATCTAAATGTAGGGCTGGATGTCAGGATCTAATCTAGCAGTAGGGCACCACCATGTTGAATCTCAGAATCTCACTGAGTCTCGACATCAATATGCCCCCAGCTGTCCCTCTTAATCCTTTCCCAAGTTGAGAGAAGAAAACCCACAAAATAGAACCAGAGTCCTATTCCATTATCCCTATTAGGGATGGTTTTATAAATAGCAAAATGTTGCAGCCGGTAACTTTAAGTCCAAGAGTCCAAGTAGGTTTGTGCCGAATGTAACCAGAATCTCTTAAGGTACTCTTAAGAAGCATTCATAAGACATAAGACTGCAGCAGTGTTTGACCTTTGACCTCAAAGTGGACCTTTGTACCAAATTTAAACAATTTCCCTCAAGGCATTCCTGAGATATTACATTCACAAGCATTACATAAGCATGAGGCTGCAGTGACCTTGACCTTCGACCTCTCACCTCTTAAATCTAATCATCAAGAGTTAACACTTGAGCAAAGTTTGAAGAAAATCCCTCAAAGTGTTCATGAGATATTACTTCACAAGAAAGACAGCCAGATGGATGAACAACCTCTTGTGCAGAGGCATTTAAGTGGCAGAGGCAGTTGGAAGGTTGAAGGAACAAAGAGGAGTAGTTTGTACTTTAGTCACGAAACTAATCAGAAAGATTGATGAGATCCTGGAGGATGAAGACATGGAGGAAGAGTACTGGGACTCTTCCGTGGCATTTTTAGCTCTAGATCTGCCAGTCAGTTTTCTGAGCAATTTTACCCATGCTTTTTTAGCTGCTTTTCAAAATTTGAATACAGAGGAGCTGGTCTTCCTCCTCCATATGAAGGCGCTCTCATGCACCTCCTCGTTGTCATTGTAACATCCACCTAGATAAGCGATATGACATCCTCGGCCTGCCTAACCCTCCTCCAGTGCTGCAGCAGCCTTTGGTGCATCACTCTCAATCCATTAAGCCACCAACAGAGTGACTCTCTCCTCCGTCCACTCCCTCTCCATCGGCTCTCATCAACAGAGGCTCAGTAGTAAGAAATATTAAAAGGAAAGCTGCAATCACTTTCTGTTTTCCAGGTGTTAAAGGGGCTGATTTTCTGGAAAAAATCCCAACATCTTGGCTGAATATCCTCTTGCCAAAAGATCTTGCCCTCCATGTAGGGTTGCAGTAACATCCTGAATCGTAAATCGGAACTATTAAAAAAAATGACTTTGTGCAGCTTCTCGACTCCATCAATATTTGTTAAATGCTTATTTCAATGCAAATGTGTTTACTTTATCTTAAATACTGACCTAAATAGAAATGTTTATTTCTATGCAAATGGGTTTCAATTTTATCTAATAACTCTGGTCCAAGGGACAAGTAGACCAGGACCCAAACCAGAGCATTCCAAAACCCCCCAGAGCACCCAGGACCCAGAGCTGTGTGGGACAACCACATGCCCAGCTTGAGGAAGAACCAGCAATAAAATACAGAGGTGGCAGCCCCTGGGTCCAGTCCAGTCCTCTACCCACCCAAGCATCTCTACCTTACACAACTGACTCACCACAATAATAAAAATGGAAAATATACAAGCCTTGTATAAGAAAGATGTTGTCTCTAATCCATATAATCCTGCTGCTCTTGTCTGAATTTACAACTCAGGGCAGCATTTCTAAAAATGGCTCCCCCACCCTACACAGATCATTACTAACAAGGTATAAGAAGTGTCTTTCAAAATTAGCCATAAAATTTATCCTGCTAATTTTTGAAGTCAGTTTTTTTTACTCATAAATGTACATTTAGTAACATAAAACCACAGTTTATGTTTTTGTTTTTTTTTCTCAGAGAAGCTAAATTTTATATTTGGTTGATAGTTAAATCTAACAACAAGAAATTGTTTGGATTCTTTGAGCTTTATGTCTAGGCATGGCTATTGTCAAGTTAGTTTTACATTTCACACACATATAGAACTGGAAGCGTATCCAGTAATTTGCATGTGAGTTACCTGTGTGTAAGTCATCCATCTTGTCTTTGTCTGTCCAACAGACACACACACAAACACACACACAAACACGTAAATAGTGCATTTGCTCGTTAGATTAGATATTGTTTGTTTGTTTGGTATCTGTTAAATCTACACTGTGGAACTCCAAATCCTTAAACTTTTACTAAAAATTTATAAATTTATTAGGTAACTTTGATTATAATTAGTAAAATAATTATTCATCATAGATCCAAATTGATAGCTTTTAATTTTAAGAGTTGGCTATTGGCAATTTTCATTTCCCTTTTAAAGGTGCGGCTCTGAGGCAGATTTAATGTAAATTAATCCTATTACTTAACCTTATTATTTATTGTTTGTGGTAGCCAATCCCTAAGTATTTAAACATGCAAATATTTTTGTTTGATGTACATTTTTTAACCCCTATCTCCTTTAAGTAACTTTGTACTGTTATTTTGTCTGAGTTTAATAAAAAAGAAGTTTAAAAAAAAATAGAACAGGCCAGATATCCCTGTGCATGTGCAATACCCCATCCTTTCAATGGTAAACATGGAACTGTAATATTATAGAAACTGCACTGAACTAGGAGAGAATCTGTTGAAAAGGAAATATAATTCAAACTAAAATTACAGCGCCCTGTTTTGGGTTGGACTTTTTCTTTGTTTCGCACTCCAGAGCTTGCACCTTATATACTGAATTTTTGTTGTGCAGAATCTTGTTAGAGGATTTACATTCCAAGGTGTGTTTTGTAAATGGTTATATATTCTGAGGGTTCCAGTTATGAGTGGTTTGTTAAGTATGCTCTATGCTTGGGTCCTTGTATACGGGTGACTAAACTGCAGGGACTTTGAGTGCTCACACCTTGACTTTTTAGTAAAAGCAAGTTATTATAAAAATTTGATCATTCTAAACCACCACCATGTTAGGCCATTGTCAGAGTTTTTAAACTTGTACATGGTGACTTCATAGAAATTGGGAGATGCTCAAGTCTATTGATTTAAAACAAGCCATGGGAGGCTGAGTTGAATTGGCTTGGGAAAATACAATTAAATTTTGGCAGGACCATCATTTTTTACAGTGCTACTCTTCCCAGAAGTGATATGGGCAGAGTTCACCTAGTGAAGTCATTCTCAGTTGTTTTAACTAGGGGAGTGTGGTTTAACCATGTCAGGTCAGACAGCCTGGGTGAGATACTGATACCTAGGTGTCTAATATTTCTTGACTGTAGATGTACTCTGGAAGTCAGAGTTTATAGGCAAACCAGTTGATTTATTCCAACTAATAGAGCAATCTGAGATAGATGAAAATTGGTCTATGAATGCTGTTGTCTCAGAAAGAGAAGCTTGTTCATTTTAAAGGAAAAGCAGTACATCATCAGCCTGAAGAGTTAACTTATGGTTTACATGTGCTATTTGAATCCCTTTAGTATTGTTGTTTTGTCAAATTGCAGCTGCACATGGTTCAATGAATATGGCAAAAAGCCTGCGTGGTGACCCTGAAGCTTGGAGAAGTTTGATCATTTGTTTTGACAAAAGCAATGGGTGAACTGTATATTATTTTGATTCAAGATAGAATATTGTCCCAAAACCCAAATTTCTGTAATGTTGCAAAGAGAAATTGCCCATTCACCCTGTCAAAAGCTTTTTCTGCATCTAATGAGACAATTCTGGCCTTCTTTATTTCTAATGCTACAGTGATCTTCAAATTTATTAGTCTGTGTGTGTTATTTGTAGAGTGTCTGCCTTCAATAAATCCAAACTGGTCAGTTGTATTATATGAGGTGTAATTGTTTTTCAACTCTACTAGCTAGCGCCTTGCAGATGATTTTAATATCTGCATTTGTAAGAGATATTTGACAATAGCTAGATGGCGCAGGGTCTGGTTTAAGCAGGAGGCTAATATTTGCACAATTCATGTTTGGAGGAGGTATGGAAGTTTTCTTAATTTCAGTGACCATTCTTTGTAATATTGGTGCAAGCATTTAAGGCCTGAATTCTTTGTAGAATTCTGCAGGTAAACCATCTTGTCCTGGGGCTTTCCTGTTGGGCATATATTGGAGTGCTTCATTCTGTTTTAATTGGCTTGCAAAGAGTTTGCTGGATTTTTTGCTATGTGTGAGGGTGAAAAGTTGAGGATATCCTTTCAGCTATATGATAACTTGACTTAGTCATAAGACTTGATCATAGGACAGGGTCACAAGACATAGCTATAGGACATGATCACTTGACATGAAGTATCTTGCATTCCATATGTTTCTGTCTATATATACTCCTGGATCTTCACAGTGTCTTTGTTCTCTTCCTCTGACTTATATTGCATGTGCTGAGTGTGGAGAACCCAGGCCTGTAATTAAGGTATTAATTTAGTAAGTCAGTTTGTAGTAACTTTGTATCCCGTGTCATCTCTTCTTTTGAGACTAACACCACAATCTTCATCATATCACTATGTTAAAAGTTCTCCAAATGCTATCTCTAGCTAAAATTATGTTTTATGTCAAGTAAATCATTTAATTTCATTTTTGATTTTCTTAACTCACTTCAAAAATGTTCTTCTTAGAAGGCAACACGGGTTGCCTTCAGAGCTTCAATTTTCTGTTCTAATTCTGTTAAAAGTGCTTTCACTCTTTTTTCTTGTCTAATGAATTATTATATCTTGACTGCTTTTGCCGCGTTCTGAGGAACATGTCAGGCAGGTCATTTGTTCCAGAGAACATTGTCAACATTTTCAAAGAAATTAATTTAAAAAAAGGTGCTCTTAAGCAATGATGTATTAATCTCCGATGTCTAATTGGTGGTGGGACTATTTTTTAAGTGATTGTCAGAGTGACTGCTGCATGGTCACTGATGATAAAAGGGTAATCTGTGTCAAAAATGTCCATGATAGGGTTACCAGTTTAAAAGTCTTCTAAATGGGAATAAGAGTGGTGGACTGGTGAAAAGAATGTGTATTTGTTGAGTGTGGGGTGACAATGTGTGGGGTGCTGATGATGTGGTAAAAATAAGGACAGTTAAATCATTCCCTAACGTGAAAGCCTGGATGCAGAGGTGAGAGTTCTATCTAGAGCCAAAAAAGCTGCCTTTAAGTCAGGTGACAAAGCGAAGGCATCTGCAGAGACTGGAGAGAGACCTCAACACCAACAACAGCAAAGACATGTGGCAGGCGGTCAAAAGTGTTACAGGCTACA